>JAQZBX010069997.1:0-10050 GCA_029593785.1 Cabassous unicinctus
ACCAGGAACTGAACCCAGGACCTCCCATGTGGGAAGCAGGCACTCAACTGCTTGAGCCACATCGACTCCCTGCCTAACTTTTTTTTATGATGGGCATGCATTACTTTTATGATCGGAAGTATAAAAGTACATGCCTACTGTAGAAAATTTAGAAAAATTTAGAGACATATACAGAAGAAAATAACAACCATCCCTTTCTTAACATTCAGTAAAAAAAAATGCTGATTATATTTTGGCAAATTTACTTTCAATCTTCTCTATACCATGTAATATTACATGGTTGTGATCATATAGAATTTATAATTGGGGACTCATTTTCTCTGTTTTGTTTTTATTTTTCTGTTGCTGTATTTGTAAGCATTTTATGATGATATTAAAAGCTCTTCTTAAGCATTATTTTAATAGCTACATAGCATTCCGTCATATATACAATTTACTTAGCTATTCTATGTTTCTTCTGATTTTTTTTACATTCATCACTGATGGTTTATTAAACATCTTTGTTTATGAATCTTGGCCCATATATCAAATTGTTAGAAACAGAATTACTGGGTTAAAGTGAAGTTCATGAAGTAGTTATCTACTGCTACATAATAAAACAATTCAAAACGTAGTGACTTAAAACAATTTATTACCGCCTCTCACAGTTCGTTGGGTTGAATGGGCTCATCTAGGCAGTTCTTGCTTGGGGTCTTGGCTGGGCATTCAAGATGGCTTTTTCATGCACATGTCTGGTGTCTCCATGCTTCTCCACGTGGCCTCTCTCTAGTAGAGTGGCCTGGGTGCTTCCATGGTGTTCAGGGCTCCAAGAAGCAGGAAGTGGAAATTGCTGGTTCTCTTAGATACCAGCTCCTGGAGCTGGCACAAAGCCACTTCTGCTATATTCTATTGGTCAGAGCAGCCACAGGCCAGCCTAGGGCATGGAGGAATAGACTCCACCTCTCCCCAGAGGAATGGCAGGCACCTACAGGAAGGATAGGACTCGATGGCAGCCATCTTTGGAAACAAACTACCCCAGATCCTTTATAAAAGCATAGTTAAAACTGCAGTTTGGGACGATTTTAAGCAAACACGTGAAGTGGCTGAATGCTACAAGTTTCCACAGAAATAAATTTCAGTCGGGAAGAAATCTTGCTAATGCCTCTCAAAGGAGGATGAGTGAGGGAAGCAGGACTATCAAGGTTGCTCTCCTCAGTGGGCCTAAATGTACAGTGAGAAGGTGAGGGCTAGGATGGAGGGCTGACTAAAACAAGTGTACTAACTATTGGATGACTTGTCACACCCTGGGCAAACGCCAGTCTTTTCCATTCTCTGATGTTCAGCTTGGGCAGTCCCTGTCCAGTCCAGACCTCCGGGGCCAAACCACAACCTGGCTAGAGGTGCCAGGAAGGAAGGGTGTGGGGAATGCCTTGCCTTGTCCTGCCTTGTCTTGCCCTGCCCTGCCCTGCCTGCCTTGCATTTCCTCATCTGTAAAATGGGTATGATGATCATCGTAGAGATTTGTAAGGATTATCTGAGTAAATACATTTAAAGTGCTTAGTGCCTTGCACATAAGTGCTCATGGCTGTTAGCTCTTGTTTCTGTCTTTGTATACTAAAGCTCCTTCGAACTCTCAGAATCAGCCCAGGGAAGTTTCTGTTCCAATTAAGAATTGCCAAAGGCTTGTTGTGCCCGGGCTCCTTTTACTGCCACACCTACATGCTGCCCTGAAGAGATACAATTCTGACATAATGAGCTGCATTAAAATTCCTGTATTCAAAATACAAAGCTAATGTTCAGGCTTCTAATAACATAATGAACACATCAAGAAATATAGTAAATGATTTAAAGAGTTGATTACAAAGTAAATTGTAATAAGGGAATTTGCTTGCTCCCTCCATCCTCCTTTCACCCTTAAATGACAAAGGACAATAACAAGACTAAAATGAGAGCTGAGTCACTGCTGAGAGTGTCTGGTTGGAGCGGGCCCAGGTAGGTCTTATGACCTTGTACCCCAGCTGATCTTGGCCCAAGATAAGAGAATGTATACAGGTTGGAGGTTATCACCCTCCCAGCTAAGTCACCGATCACTTTATCCTTCATCAGTAGGGAAATGGAAAATATTGTGACTTCTTCCCATCAAAAAGTTAAACCTGAAGTTAAGCCCAAATCCAAATGTCTTTGCTATGCTTCTGCTAGCTTCTATTTCCTTAAAGTTCCTATATTGAACAAGGTTTGGTTTGTTTGTTATAAAAATCTCAAACAAAACAAAATGGTCCTATTTGCAAGAAATGGCTGATATGTTCCTATACATAGCATCATTCATTCATTCAATCAACAAATCTTTTTGAGGCAGTTCCGAGGAGTACAACTCCTGGCCCAAATCCTGTGTGATCTTTCAGGCCTGACCATAGGCAATTAGAAAGGCTTTACTTGGCAAGCCTTGTGGGGGAAAGCTGCCCTCCCACAGCATACTTACTGCACAGCCATACTCTGAAGGGAGATGCAGCTAAGGCCCCAGGCCCCCTGGCTGGCCATGCTCTTATACATATCTGCATTCCTAATCCAGGGGTATCTGCTGAGACCTCCTTATCGAGGGAATGGGGGAGTCTTGCAGACACTTTGCTCTTTTCTGACCCAGTATTCAGTATTTTTTCCACTCCTAGCCTTTCCCCTTCTCCCTCCCTTGGCTCCCCAGGTTCCATAAAACGGCAGGAGTCTTTTGATTAGGGCTCCTTCAGTAGTGACATGATCCCGCATTTGCAAGGATCCACCTGACCCTCACCTGGTTCCACTCCATGGTGAAAAATGGAACATTGGCGGAGCCGGCACATTCTGTGGCTTACACTGTTGTAGTAAGTGATTAAAGGCTTGACTGTTACTTTCACTTGGCTGGTAGTATTAATCACCATTCAGACACCTGGCAGTTCAGCACGCTCCAGCTTAGCTCAGCTCTAAACAGTAACTAGGCACCAGGCACTGACTTAGTGCTGAGGATACAGTGGTGAACAGGTCAGGAAGGTCTACGTCCTCAGGAAGCTTCCAGGCTGGCCAAGGGTCAAAGACTTACTTGTGAATCAGTTATATCTCAATACTGAGCTAAAGCAAAAGCCCCACCACCTTTGTCTTTCTGTAAAGCTCCATTCTGGAATTTCTGTAAAGTTCTGTTGTTCATATGATTCCAGGAAATCCTAACTAGGAGTATCTAACCATGTCTGTCTTCCCCTCCTCTCTTGCCCAAGCCCTCTCTCCAGAGCCTATGCAACTTTAAAGTAAGCACAATGTTAAGAGAGCACTATTCACTTTAACATTAATTATATAGTCACTCTTTGAAAACGTCACTGTGTTCACCAATATCAGTTGCTCCTTTTTCCAACCTAGTTCCCCTGTGACTAAGTCCTAGCCAGCGTGGGCCACTTCCAGGGCTGGCCTATAAAACTCTGCACACGTTGCCCCCATGCTATTTCCTCAGTCTTGCTGGCTGGAATGGCCACAGCCAGAGTGACCCTGGAAGTCACTTTGTTGACAATGGCAAAGCCACTGTCAGCCTTGGCCCCAGCCTGACACAGGGAGCTGAGCTGCCCACTTGCCTGAATTACTCACTTCAGAACATCATGTGAAAGAGATATACGCTTCTATATGCTTTAAGCCCCGGAATTATTGTTAGTCTTTTGTTACAGCAGCTTAGATGGACCTAATGAACAGAATAGCCCTGTGTCAAATCCAAACTACTAACAATGCTACATTGAAGGCACTGCTTTACCATTACCATCAGTGTTAATAACTGGGAGAGCATTTTCTCACCTTTTGTTTAGTACTTTATTACAGGCATACCTTGGAGATATTGCGGGTTTGGTTCTAGACCATCTCATAAAGTGAATATCGCAATAAAGCGAGCCACACAAATTTGGTTTCCCAGTGCATATAAAAGTTATGTTTATGTTATACTGTAGTCTATTAACTGTACAATAGCATTATGTCAAAAAAATTGGTGTACATAATTAAAATGTGAAACAGGGACAGGAAGTGACCACATTATGTTGGAAAAAGGGCACCAATAGACTTGCTCGATGCAAGTTTGCTATATAAAAGTACTTTGAATTTTAAAGAGCTTTATAAAAATGAAGCATTTGTATTTTATTAGATTTCTGATTATAATAACCCGAGTCAGACTTCTGATCAATAGGTAAATGCATAGAGTAAATAAAGCACATGGATATTGCTTTCTTGTTTTCTTTACAATTTACAGAACATAGTCTACACAACAAATTAGAATTTGTTATTTGCCTTATGTGCCAAGATATGAAATCTCTGGGATTATTAGTTCTACTTTAAAACAATATGATTTTTAAAAATCATGAAAAAAATTAGAAAAAATAAAGGGGAACCGAATAAGATAATAGATGATCTTCCAGAACATCTTCCATTCTTCCAGGTATCTTATTTGGTTCCCTTCCCTTTTTTCCTAATTTTTTCATAAATTCAACATCTTTAAAAAATTTTATTACTTTAAAGTAGGAAAACTAATCATCATATGATTTCCCCAAGAACAGAAAGCCTTTCTGGAATAGATGCCCTTTAAACTCCAAGCTGGCTAGATCTTCGGGTAGGAACTAGATGGCTCAGAAGCAGTATCTAGTCACATCTTAACCATAGGATGGTCTATTGCTCAGAGCCACTCAAATCTTTTTAGAAGATCAGTGTAATTGACCTTTTAAGACAGCAGCAAACTGCTAGGGTAGAACTCCCAGCTCAAATGTTTCTCTTCTGTGAAGTCTCCTGGCTCCCACAGTGCTTAGGGGTTTTTACTGCTTTAAGGTGCTTTGTTCAAATTTCCATCAGAGTAACAATCCACTTATTTTTTGGAATTATTTGTGTATGTATCTCTCCTTCCCTATTGAACTGAAAGGTTCTAGTGTCAAGGACAGTGTCTTATTTGTCTTAGACTTGACCATAGTGCTTAGAAAAATGTGTAAACCCTGTTCAGTAAATGTTTATTAAGGAAATTCTTTGTTTTCTGGGAAAATCTGAAAAGCTAATTTACCCCAAATTTCATCTTAATACTTAGACCTTAAAATAATTGAATACTGTATATTTGTATAGCAGTATGCTTTTCAAAACACCTTAAAGAAATGTCTCTATTTTTCACAGCAGTTTTGTGAAGGATACAGCTTCTGCTGTTGCTGCTACCTTTGCCAGAATAGATTCTGCGAAGGTCGTCTTTCTTTGTCATACTGGTTCTAGTTCAAAGTCTGGAAAAGTGCTTCTGACTGGTAAAGCTTAGGCCCTAGCTGCAAGGGATGCTAGAAAAACAAGTATCTGACTTTTTTAGCTTACATAGTGAGAGGTGGGTTCTGTGTCTTAAGATGAGGGATTGCTCAACCTGTAGAGGGCAGGTCAGATGTTGGGTGAGTAATAAGAATGGCAAATATTTACTGCAGACTAAAACACAGTTTTCTTGATTCCAAATCTAATATTTTCTTCACTACATGGAGATTGCCACATTATTAAATTTTTTTTCTTTATTTTCAAAGAAAGTAGGGTGAGAGCATACTGAGAATTCCATTCTTCAGTGTGTATTTAATTACTTCTACACTAGAGCAAATGCCATAGACTGATGTTTTTTTCATGGGAATTCTGGCCCCATTCTTTTTGGCAGTGGGTCCTAACTATTTTTGGAAGTTGCAGAAAAATTTAGAGAATCTGGTTCACTTTTGGTCATGTACAGTAATGTTATTTTTATGTATTTAGGACAGAGAAATTGTCAATGCTTGTTTTTTAATGGGCTTTCTGAGGACACCAGGGTGGGCTAAGAGGTCAAAAAGAAGGCAGGAAAGTTACAATTGGTTAGAATCCTGTCCTTTTGGTCCGTACTCACACGTAGGAGCTTTATTTCCCCTGAGTACTTTATATTACTTTCCCTCAGATCCTACCAGGCCTCCCTTGGTCTTCTTGTTTCTTTTTGATTACACTTAGAATATTCTCTAAGGTTGGTGGAAAATTCCTAAGTCTAAGAATCATGACAGCAGCATTTGAGTTGTAGCTCTGTCACTTAATCACCACGGAGCGTTGAACAAATTACTTACCCACTCTGGGTCTCAGTTTTTTTTTCTGGAAAACAAAAGTTATTGGATTAGATAATCCCTAGTTAAGGGGGTTTGGGCTGAAAGCCAACTAAAAGCGACTTTAAAAATAAGGACTTCATTATGCAAAAGTTAAAATTCTGGACTCTCGATAATTTCAGGGGTTGATTCAGCAATTCAATGATATAATGAAGGATGCAGACTCTTTTGTTTTACTGCTCTGTCATCTCCAGCATGTTAGTGATGTCTCTCCTATGGTTGCAAGATGGCTGCCATTATTCTGGCATCAAGAGTAGACATTCTATGACATCAGATCAAAGAAGAGAAGGAGGGATTATTCCCTTCTGTGTCTTTTCACTAGGGAGGAAAACTTTCCTAGAAGTTTTCTAGAAGACCCCATTAGATTTCCCCTGAGGTCCATGCCACAGTTTCAAAGAATCTGGGAAAGTGGCTATCAGGCATTTGCAGCCTCCACAGTGTAAGTCAAATGCTATCAGTGAGAATAAAGACCTGCAAAATCCTTTTCATTTCCAACATTTTGTCATTCTTTGGTTCCTCAAATGTCTTTATCAATGAATACAAGGATCAGACTTTGGCACTGGTCCTTGAGTGTCTGTTCTTAAATTACTTTGGAAAGATAAACAGTGGCTTCCTCCTATAAAAGTTACGTGGAATGGATCTTGGCAGTATTCTTCAGAACATTTTTCATGGAGATGGTAATGAACAGCCTATTTGTAGGACAATTGCCTTTCTTTAAATTCAGCAACATCATATATGTACACCCAATATATGCTTCTAATGAAGTTTGTATTTTTGCCTGATTTCTCTCTTTCTATATTATATCCTTGCTGTGTGGCAATGTTGGAAGAATCTCATGTGTCCCTATCATAGGTTGGGTTATCTAGAAGCAGACACTGAGACAGAGGGATTGACATCTGTAGCTCTGCAGACCTCAAAGGAACTTATGGCTTGAGGCTGTCTGCTGATCTCACACCCAGCAGCTGGGCAACACGGCCTTCCTTACTGGGCCGTGCATCTTCATGTCCATCATAGTCTCCCCTTTGTGCTGCTGGAATCTTTCTCTGTACATGTTTGGGGAACTCCTCAAGGATTGTAATGGTCTCCACTTTCCAAGGAAACCCTTAGAATAGTGAGATTAGTGAGAAGAACTATGATCAAGGTCTAAGACAGTAACATTTCTTGTCTGCTGGACCCTCGACATGAGGAGACCAAAGTGTACAGGTGGTAGCTGTCACTTATAATTCAATGGGACTTTTTTGTGTCCCCTGGTGAAAGTGTGTCCCCTTTGGGGACTAAGATTTCTAACCTTGTAGAGTTTAGAATTGTGGGGACAGAAAGCACAAAGTTCCCCGGTGAGTCACTGGGAGTGATGGTAAGTGGGTCCTTCTACTTCTTGGTTGCTAGATTCATATATTCTTTCTTTGGGAACACAGCACTAAATAAAGGACTTTGATTCAGTGTATATACTATATCCCGGAGAATGGGATTCCATCTCACCAGGTATTGCCTCCAAGCTGGCACTTCAGTTGTTCCTTCAGTAGACAGCTTCTGGGTTTTGTGGTGTGTGGTATGACCAAGTGGATCCCCTGGTCATGGTCCCATTCCAACATGTGCCTAGTGTAAAGTTGGTCCCAGGTTGGAGGCACAGTTATGTGGAATTTTACACTCATAAATCAAACACTCTGAAGCTCTTGGGTGGTGGTGCTAGCTGAGTCCCTGTGGGTAGGAAAAGCAAATTCATACCTGGAATAAATGCCTATTCCTATGAGAACAAACTGCTGGCCCTCCCAGAATAAAAAGGGATTAGTGTAGTTAACTTACATCATGTGGATGGTTGGTTGTTTTCAAAGAATGATGTCATGTCCAAGGCTCAGTTTTGTTCTCTGTTGCTGGCAGGTTGGAGGTTTGTTGGCTGCAGTTAACTAGATCAGTTTGGTAAGTGGGAATCCATGCTGTTGGGCCTATGCATAACTTCTGTGTCAGCCACTATGGCCACTTTGGTCATAAGCCCATTGTGCCAGCACAGGGGTAGCCAATAACATTGGCTAGCTGACATCAACTGGCCAAGTCATTTTGTCTACTTGATTGTTTTGTGCCTTTTCTGTGGTAGATGTTTTCTGTGAGTGTATCCACATGCCTCTACCACAAACCTCTTGTTGCTAAGCTTCCAATTTCCTTCTAGGATTCTGACAAGCTATCCAGGCCATTTGCTGCTGCCCATGAATCAGTTTATTGTCTGACCTCAGGCCACTTCTTTTCCTATGCAAAGTAGATGACCAGGTGCACCACTCAAAGCTCTGCCCTTTGGGAGGATTGTCTCTCACCACTGTCTTTCAAGGCCATGACTAAGTGGGGGATATAGTGCAGCTGACTATCCATATAACAAACATTTGCTTTTCTACCCACTTCAGCTGGTCATATGGAATCTCCCATATAGCCATTGGCATGTGCTGAGGGAGGGGCACTTCTATAACATTGGTGGGTACCAGTGGGGATCTGGGCTACCTGTTCATGCAGCTTGCTTTTGACCTTTGATCCTGCTCATGCTTGATCCAAGATCTACCACTTCCATCTTATGATGGATTGTTGCTGGATCTGCCTAGGATGACCAAACTTCTTCAGTTTGCCTGGGACTGAGGGGTTTCCTGTCATGAAATTTCAGTCCTAAATCTGGGACGGTTGGTCTATCTGACTTTATGACTTGATGGGTCTGATAAGATCCAGCTCATGATGGACCTATCTGACTACATGGTCACTTGGAGTCCCATGTCTGGCATTCCATATTTTCTGGGGTCTAGTAGCATACCAGAAGCTGTTTTTCAAGAGGCATATAATTCTCCACTCCAAATCATATTGGCTTGTGTCAGAATCCCAGGGACCTGCATTGTAATTCTTCCACAGAGACTTGCCATAAACTCCACATAGTATCTTTCTACTATTGCTTATTTCTACCTTTGCCATGGGCTACTCCCATCTCTTGCCCAGGTATTCAGCTCCTTTTGGATACTTCAGTAATTGATAATCACTAATTAGCTCTTAGGGCATTGTGATGAGGCCAAAATTGCCAATGCATGTCTGTTGATATCACTGATTTCACCCCATTCACCCTAACCCTGGCTTGCCATTTTGCATCATGCTTTTCTCAGGTTCACTAGGGGTATTTAGCAAGCAATCAAAGTTAACTCAATCATCAGTGTTCCAATACAATGTTTCACCCAATATGAATGTTCTCTGCACTGCAAAAAACTTCTGTAATTTCATTTCTAGTTTTAATTGAGTTAAGCTTTAGAACATTGGGGCTTGAGTTATGGTTCTGTCAGAGTATATTTAGTACTATAAATCAAAATGCAATAGAAGGTCTTCTTACAGAACAAACACTGCAAAGATTGGGAAAACAAGGCAAATGGAGTCACAGATCAATTCAAAGTAGCAAATATTTTTCATAAGCATTAAATTATAAAGCACTTTCTATAGTAACAGATATAGACCCAACAATCAAATTGAAAGATGAGCTCCTCTTTCCAGAGTTAAAGGTGACACCTGCAGACTTCTAGTCAATCAATATTCAATATTTATAAAAATTACCAGTGCATATTTAGAACATATTTTTGTAACTAAAAGCCACCATTGAAAACCTTATCTGGTGAACTTCTATTTATTTCCTTCCTTTCTTATCAACTTCCGAATTAATATCCCAGATATTATCAACAATACAGAAAAAAATTGGACTGGATTTTTTTGGGAAAGGGGTGTGGTGGGAGGTAGAGTTGGATAAAGAGGTGGGATATGAACCTGGGCCCTGAAATCCCCCCAAACCACTGGCCTAATAGAAAACATGTTGGGTCAAAACTGTTCAAATCTTATATTAAATCTATGATTTGAACCAAGTCACCTGGACTCTGGGTGTCCCATTTTCTCCACGTCTAAATGTCACAAGAAGTACTTACAGATAAAATCATGTCGGGTA
>JAQZBX010069998.1:0-15489 GCA_029593785.1 Cabassous unicinctus
GGATGCGAACCCGGGCCTCCCATATGGTAAACGGGGGCTCTATCCACTGAGCCACACCCGCTTCCCTCTTTATATAATTTGGATACTAAACCCTTATGAGATATATGATTTGAAAATATTTTCTACTATTCAATGGATGTGCAAAACTTTTAAATTTTGAGAAGTTCAATTTACCCTTTTTGGTTACATGTGTTTGTGGTATTGTATCTAAGAAACTATTGCCAAATAAAACACCTGAAGATTTACATCTATGTTTTTTTTCTAAGAGTTTTACAGTTTAATTCTTACATTTAAGTCTTTGGCCCACTTTGAGTTGGTTTTGTATATGGTGGGGGTAAGGGTCCAAGTCCATTCTTTCACATGTGATTTCCAGTTGTCCCAGCACCGTATGTTGAAAAGACTGTTCTTCCCCTATTGAATTGCCTTGCCATCCTTGTCAAAAATCAATTGACCTTAAATGTATGGGTATATTTCTGGATTCTCAATTCTATTCCATTGTTCAATATGTTTATCCTTATGCCAGTACTGCCCAGCTTTGTAGTAAGTTTGAAATCAGGAAGTATGAATCCTCCAACTTTGTTCTTCTTTTTCAGGATTGTTTTGGCAATTCTGAGCCCCTTCCATTTCTATATGAATTTTAGAACCTGCACATCTATTTTTGCAAAAACCAGCTGGGAGTTTAATAGAGATTACATTGAACCTATAGATTAATTTGTGGAGTATTTCCAATTTAACAATATTAGGTTTTCCAATTCATGAACACAAGATGTTTTTCCACGCATTTAGATCTTCTATTATTTCAAAGATATTTTATAGCTTTTAGTGTACACGTCTTGTAATTTTGTTAAATTTGTTCATATTTCAATCTTTTTGAAGCTATTGTATATGAACTGTTTCATTAATTTCGCTTTCAGATTGTTCATTGCTAGTGTACAGAAATATAATAAACTTTTATATATTGATCTTGTATCCTGCCACCTTGCTGAACTTATCAGCTATAAGTTTCTCTGTGATTTCTTAGGATTTCTATATATAAGAGCATGTCATCTGCAAATAGTGATAGTTTTGCTTCTTCCTTTCCAATCTGGACACTTTTCTTTTTCTTGCCTAATTGCCATGGCTAGAACCTCCAGTACAGAAAAGTGGTGACAGCAGACATTGTCTTGTTCCTGATCTTAAGGGAAAAGCACTCAGTATTTCACCACTAAATATGATGTTAGCTGTGGGTTTTCATTAAATACCCTCTGCAAGATGGAAGATCCCTTCTATTCCTAGATTGTTGGGTGTCTTTATCATGAAGGGTGTTGGGTTTTGTCAAATGCCTTTTCTGCATCTATTGAGATGATCGCATGTTTGTTTTTTGTCTTGATTCTATTAATATGGTATCTTACATGCATTGATTTTCATATGCTGAACCAATTCTGCATTTCTGGGATAAATCCCACTTGGTCATAATGTATATAACAGTTTATATATTGCTGCATTTTGTATTTCGTTGAAGATTTTTGCATCTATAGTCATAAGGAACACTGGTCTGTAGTTTTCTTTTCTTGTGATATCTTTGTCTGGTTAGTATCAAGCTTCATAGAATGAGTTGGGAAGTGTGTGCACCTCTTCAATTTTCTAGAACAGTTTGTGAAGGATTGGTGTTAAATCTCCTTTAAACATTTTGGTAGACTTCCATGACACGACCTAGGCTTTATTTGTGGAAAAAAAAAATTACCAATTCAATCTCTCTACATGTTATAGGTCTATTTAAAATTTTTTTTATTTCTTCTTTAGTCAGTTTATATCTTTCTGGGAATTTGCCTCTATGTTGGCATACAATTGTTCATAGTATCTTTTTGTTACTGTAAATTCAGTAGTAGTTCCATCTCTTTCATTCCTGAGTTTAGTGATTCTTTTTTCCTGGGCCAGAATAGGTAATGTCTTTCAATTTTGTTCATGTTTTTCAAAGAACCAACATTTGGTTTCATTGCTTTTATCTATTGCTTTTTTCATTCCCTATTTCATTCTTCTCTTAGCATTGGGCTTAGTTTGATCTTTCCTAGTTTCTTAATTTGTAAGCTTTGATTGATTTATTGCTTCATTTTAATATAGGTATTTAAAGCTATAAATTTCCCTCTAAGCACTCCCTTAACTGTATCCCATAGGTTTTGGTATTTTGTGTTTTTATTCTCTTTCATCTAAAAATATTTTCTAATTTCCCTTGTGATTCCCTCTTTTACCCAATTAGTAATTTTAGTGTATTGTTTAATTTCCACATATTTGTGAATTTTCCAAATGTCCTTTCATCACTGATTTCTAATTTCATTCCATTTGGTCAGTGAATGTACTTATAAGATTTTAATGCCTTAAAATTTATTGAATTTTAAGGACTAACATGTGGTCTATCCTGCAGAATGATCCATGTGCATTTTAGAAGAATATGTATTTCCCTGTTGTTGGGTGGAATATTCTATAGCTATTTGGTAGGTCAGGTTGCTTTATGGTGTTGTTCAAGTCTTCTATTTCCTTTTTGCTCTTCAGTCTAGTTCTATCCAGTATTGAAAGTGGGGTTTTGAAATCTCCAACTATTATTGTTGATGATCTATTTCTCCCTTCAATTCTGTCAGTTTTTGCTTTATGCATTTTGGATTCTCTCTTCAGGTGGATCTTTATAATGGCTATATCTTTGTGATGTATTGACACTGTACTCGTTATAAAATGTCCTTGTCTCTAGCAACAATGTTTTAAAGATCTATTTTGCAATATTAGTAGACTCACTCCAGTTCTCTATTGATTTTGGTTTGCCTAAGTATATCTATTTCCATCCTTTCACTTTCAAACTATTTGTCTTTGAATCTAAAATGTGTCTCTAGTAGACAGCATATAGTTGGATGATATATTTTTAAATCCATTCTGCTAATTATGCTTTTTTATTTAAATGTTTGATACATTTATATTTAAGGTAATTGATTTTAGTGGGTTGAATAGTGTCCACTCAAAATTTATGTCCACCTGAAACCTCAAAATGTAATCTTATTTGGAAATAGGGTCTTTGCAGATATAATTAAGATGAGATCATACTAGATTGGGGTGGACCTGAAGTCCAATAACTGGTGTCCTTATAAGAAGAGTAGAGGACTCAGAGAGATGAGTTGTTACTTTTTAATTGATGCTTTCAAGATTCTTTTTGTTTTTGGCTTTCTAAAATTTGATTATCCTATGCCTTGTGGGTTTGAGTTTATCCTATTTGGAGTTCGTCATGCTTTTTGGATGCATAGATGACTTTCCATCAAGTTTGGAAAGTTTTTCTTTATTCTTTCTGCTCTTTCCTTTCCTCTCCTTCTGGGACCCCCATTATGCATATGTTAGTATACTTTACTTAGTGGTGTCCTAGAGGTCTTGAGGCTTTGTTCATTTTTTTTCCTCCCCTCAGAATGTATAATCTCAATTGACCTGTCCTCAAGTTTGCTGATTATTTTGTCAGCTCAAATCTGCTGTTAATAAGTCTATAGTAGAATACCAGTAAGTGCACTCTAGCCCACAGCTCTTTCCCCAGTCCTGGGGATTCTGGGATGGTAAAAAAAAAAAAATCTGCTGTTAAGCCGCTCTAGTAATTTTAGTCATTGTATTTTCCAACTCCAGATACTTTATATTGTTCTTTCTTGTGATTTCTATTTTCTTAAAAGATATTCTCTATTTGGTGAGATATTGCTCATATTTTTTGTTTAGAGACTTTCCTATATTAACTTTGTAAAGTTTGCCTCCTTTTTTTGTACGGCCACCGAAATCTCTGCTTGGTTAGCTTAGTGGTCAGCTAATGATTGAACAGAGATTTCCTTAAATACCTCCAACCGTTACACCTCCCATGCTTTGAGAGACTTTGTTCAAGTATTCCTTCAGTGCTCTGGCAATTTACAACTCCACCGTAATCTTCACTTCCTACTTGCCCAGGGCATTCAAGGTCAGCCAGAAGGGAGAGCTTAGGGCCTTTTCAGGTCTTTCCTGGGCATGTGCACAATCCTGCACATGTGTGTGGCTTTCTAGGTTCCTAGGAATATGTTGGCAATTTCAAAACCCACTATACACATATCATTCCCTAGATCTTCATTTTAAGTTTTTTTGCCATCTTATTTGTCCTAAATCACATTGCTGCCTCAGGTAGCTGTGATGTTAAATAATTGCTGCTGATTGTTCTCCACAAACACTCTGGGGATAGGGCTTTCCTCACTTGGTGAGACCTAAGTAAGGTCAAATAAAGACAAGCTCCGTGAATAGGGACTTAACAGGGAAATGCAAAATAGGTTAAATAGTAAAGTTCTCTAGGAATGGGGCTTTTGGGGGAACTCCAAACACATTTTGCCCCCTCTAGTATCTACTAGGTTGCTGGTTTTCATAGTTACCATGGTTCCAAGGCTGCTGGCTTTTAAGGCTACTGCAGAGCTGGAGAGTGGGGGAACAGGGAAAGGGCAAATCAAAACATCACAAAACTAAGTTTTTACTGAGATTCAGCTGAGTTTCTTGAATAACAATGCTTCAGATTGTTTCAAGTCTTTGGCTAATATTCTGAGTTCTGAAAAAGTAGATTCTGACCATTTCTGCCTGTGTTCTCATTGCTTTTATGGAGGTTTTACTTTCCTAAGCTGCTCAGTCAAATACCATGAAATGGGTCAGGCTAAACAATGGGAGTTTGAGAACTGGAAAAATGTCCAAATCAAGGTGTCATCAGGTGATGCTTTCTTCCTGAAGACTGTGGCATCCTCGGGCTGGCTGTTGGTAATCTTCGGTCCTTAGCTTGTTACATGGCAAGGCATATGACAGCATCTCCCAGTCTTTCCCTTCTCTTCTGGGTTCTGTTGATAGTCATCTTCTGGCTGCTCTCCTGGCTTTCTCTATGTCTGAATTTCATTCTGCTTATAAAGGACTCCAGTAATAGGATTAAGGCCCATACTGATTGAGGTGGCCCACAACTTAACTGGAGTAGCTTCATAAAAAGGTCCTATTTACAATGGGTTCACAGCCACAAGAATGGATTAGGTTTAAGAACATTTTTTATTTTGGGGGGTGCGGGGAATGTACATACAGCTTCAAACCACAATGGAGGAGCAGATTTTTGGAGGTCTTTACTCCATCATTTCAGAAATGTTTCTCTATCCATTAAAGTGCTTTCCTATCCATTACATTTAATATTTCAATTTTATTTTATTTCTAGAAATTCCTTTTGGTACTTTTTCAAATCTGCTGGGTCATTCTTACTAGTTCCTTATTCCCTGCTCATATTTTCAAGCTTGTCTCAGAAAGTATTAAATTTTTTATGTTCTGTCTCAATTCCAATTTATGTAACTCTATTTCTATTACATCTGGTATTTGCCTGTTTATGCTAAAGAAAGCCTTGCTTCTTTGCTACTTTCTCTGTGGAATACATATTTAGTCTTGAGATGAAGGTGGGTTCCTTCAGAGAGGTTTTGTGATTGCTTGAGGAAACAGTATAAATTATGAGTTTGAGTGTTTTTGTTTTTTTTTTTTGACCACACATATATTGTGAACTGGTCCTGCAGATCCTTAGTATTAAGATTCAAGATTAGCAGTTACTCCCAGGGTTGCTGTTGGTGGTTTTAGGCTTATTTCTAGTTTATACTTATACAGAAGAGAGAGCCCTTTTGGGTTTCAGTTTTAGGGAAGGAGGGTCTTTTTCTACACCCTTCACCTTCAGTAGGCGCTGAACTTTTATCTACTCAATGAGGCTGTGAAAACTGAAACTGTTCACCTGGTTGGGGCAAATATTCTCAAGATACTGGCTTCAGTGTTTAGTTTGTCCCTCAGGTCCCATCTTCACTAAGTTTTGGACCTGAGTACTCCTGTCTTACCAGTTCATGGATTTAATATCTTTATCTATTTACCTAATTTCAGCACTTTTAGCTTTCAGAAGAAGGACTGGTCAAGGAGCCTGTCCACCATATTACCGGAGATAAAAACCCTCCCCTGGACCTTGAGATCCCCTGCTACCTAGGTCTTGTCTCACCTTTCCAACTATTCCTTCAGTTTCTTTCTGCAGGTTGATTTCTGGCCACTGAAAGCAACCTTCAAACCCCAGTCATTGGCAGTATAAATGGTAGTTAGGGAGCACTGAACCCACAATTATCTGTCACTAGGACAACCCTTTAATAATGTAACAGTGTATACATCTCACCCAAACTCCAACCTTTCATGAAAAAATTCTCTGGCTTCCTTCACCAACCTCCTTGTTTATATTAATATCACTACTCTCCTTGTTCCCCAAACGTGTAATTGTTATTTTTAATTGTGAACAAAATGACGTTGTTTTCCTTTGAGTCTCTATCCTAACTCCAATTTTTTAAAAACCTCTTACAAAGATGACTCCAACATAATTTGAACTGCCTGCCTTCCTTCTGTCTACTTCTAAATTAATCTTTTGTATAACAGTTTGTTATATTCCCTCCCAAAACATACAACTACTCCGTATTGTCACCTCTCTGATAATTTTAGTTCAGTATATTTTGAGCAAATACCTACTTTGTGTCAAGCATTCTACTAAAATTTGGGATACTCTATTAGTATTCTATTGCTTTCATAACAAATTACCACAGACACAGCAGCTTAAAACAACAAAAATTTATTATCTTACAGTTCTGTAGGTCAGAAGTCTGGTATGGGTCTCAGCTGACTAAAATCAAGGTGTTTGGAGGCTGCATTCCTTTCTGGAAGTTCTAGGGGAGAATCCACATCCTGCTCATTTGGGTTGTTGGCACAATTAGTTCCTTGCAGTTTTAGGACAGAGGTCCCCATTTTTCTGCTGGCTATTAACTGAGGGCTGTTCTCAGCCTTCAGAGGCCGAGACATTTCTTGATTTGCAAAGCCAGCAACATGAGTCAAGTCCTTCTGTTGCATCTCTCTGACTTACTCCTCTGCCTTCCTCTACTTTTAAGGACCCCCCACCCCCACCCCAGCCCAGTCTCCAGGTCTTTAACCTTAATTACATTTGCAAAGTTCCTTTTGCCATGTAAAGTAACATATTCACAGGTTCTGGGCATTAGGATATGGACTTCTTGGTGTGTGTGTGTGGCATTATCCTCCCTATCACAGATACATAAATGAAGAGGGTACTAGTCTCTGAGGGTTTATCAATCCAGTGGAGAAACACATTGCAAACAAGTAACTGCATGCCTCTAAGGCATTTATTACTTTGTATCAGAAAGGGCTAAGGCTACAAAGAGGAGGAAGCTAGAAACAGAAATCAGGAAAGGCTTTACAAGGTCTTAATGAATAAGAAAGTTTGCCTGATAGATGTGGTAGCTATTCTAGTATGAAGGAATAGCGTATGAAAAAGTGAGAGATGCCTGTTAAGTGTTCGGCAAGTTTGGATAATAGGAAGTAATTCTGTGTGACTAAAGGAAATGAGCAGATGAGAAGGGGACCTCACAAGGGATCAATAAGATTTGAAACATCACAACTTCAGCAGGTTTTTCTTTTTAGGAGGAATGTGGCAATCAGAATCTTATTTCGGAAAAATTACTCATGCAACAGTATGGAGGGTAACTTGACGGGAGAGTTGGAGGCAAAGAGGGAAATTCAAAACCTTGCTGAAGTTTAAGTGAGAGGAAAAGCACTTACAGTGTCAGCGGACATGGACAGGCATGAGCAGTTCTGCAGGTGACTGAATGAAGCTAGGTAATGAACAGAAAAGAAGGGGAAAAGCAAAGTGAAAAGGTGAAGATAAGCCAACAGCAAAAAGGAAGATAGTAATGACTGTTAAGCAAGACAGGGGATAGATACTGAAGAAGGTTTGGAAGGCTAAGTAAGTGGGTGGTAGAGCAGATAAATCATGGGACATGAGATTTATTTGAAGCAAGAGGTAGCTAGACTTTCTTTGATTGTAGAACTTAATTACACACTTTTTAAATTCAACAAAATAAGTAATTTGGGAGCATTTCACAGGGAACTGAGCAGCACTTGGGGTTTTAAGGAGTTAAATTAAGATATAATTATCTTTCATTTAGCCTTGTCCTTTTCTATGCTAAAATATTTAAAGAAAATAAAGTGTTGTACAGCTATTACTACTCAAATATTTTTCTTAAATTATCTAATATTTGCAGGATTAAGGCATATTTAACTTTTTCTAATCAGCCTATAAACTCCTAGAATGCTAAGATACTCATTTATTCCATGTTTCCTCTCAATACCTAGCATCTACACAGATAAAAATATGTGTTTTGTGTGTGATATATCATACAGCAGAGGGAAATAATTTTTGATATTCTACACAAAGATAAACAACCTTCCTTAAATGGAATATACACATTTTCATCATTGGCATTCACTTTCCTCTCATCCTTATTTGCCAAAGTGTTATATAATTTAGGGTAAATCATTGAGAGAGCATAGAGAGAGTTATTTATTTTCTTCAACATGAGCAGCAGGACCTGGTCATTGAATACTTGGAATGTGCCAAGTGCAACTGAGGAACTGAATTTTAAATTTTATTTGACATTAGTTAAAAATAACACTTAATTCAGTTACTGGAAAACATTTAAATATGTTCCAAATAATGTGGGCAGGTAAGTCTACTTTTTCAACTGGAAATATTATGTAACCTAAATACAGATCAAATTATTGTAATAAAAGTTTGTCCGAATTGAGATGTGCTCTAAGCATAAAATATATACTGGATTTTTGAGATAGCACAAAAAAGGAATATAAAAATACCTCAGTAATAATTTTAAAAATGCTAATTACATCAAAACAATGCTTTTGATAAAGTGGGTTAAATAAAATACTTATTAAATTTAATTTTTAAAAAAATTATGGCTACTAAAAATTTAAAATGTGGCTTGCATTGTATCTCCAATTAGGTGGTGTTGAACTAGACAAAAACAGCAGAGCTAAATGAAAGAGAAACATTTCCTTTTTGTATGAGAAATAATTTTTGATTTAATCAGTTTTTTTTTTTTTTTTAAAGCATTTATACTTGAAATTTTCACTCTTATTTATATGTTCCTATTTAACTCCCTCTTATCCACCAAAATCAATGCTTAACACCTGTGCTAGCCAGCTGGCTTTAGACGCTCCTGGAATTTTTAAGTATTTCTTGGCAGCTTTTTACAAACCACTAATTGATAGGTTAATCAAACCACTCATAACTTGTATGTTTGCTAAATAAACACCCTGTCTCCACTGATGATTAAACAGTTGCATTATGCTTTATCCAGAAGGTCCATTTATTCTATAATTATCTTATTTTTCTTCAAGGTTCTAAGTAGTATGACAATATTTTGAATACTTTGTGAATCAAAACTTTACTAAAATTTATGACACTCTTTGCACTTCCAGGATTCTACAGAATTCAAAATATTTCATAGTAACACAAATTCTATCTATGGTATATGAAGGAAAAGGTCAGTTCTATAGATAAATATCTGCTTAAATATAAAAATATGAGCTTAAAAGTAGATATATTCCAAGGCACAAACTTTGTTAAAAATGCAAGTGCCAGCATGTAGTAAATCTGAAAAAACTGTTTTTAGGGTGAATTTTTAATATTTCAAGGGATAAATATTTCTGATAGACAATAAATATATACATCAGTCATATCTACTAAGATCTGAATGTGTGCCCACATGGTATCAGATCGCCGTGAGATGACCACAGAAGGTCAAGTGTTAGAGAGATAAGGGATAAAGTTGAAGATACTGATTCTTACACAAAAAGTTTGAAATTATGTGGTGGTGGTGACCATATAAAGCCGAATTTCCTGTCCATTTGTAGACATAACTTCAACATGGCCCTACCCTACCAGAATTGGGAGAAATACCTAAGGTAATGATGTCTTGAATGTGTCAAGTTTGTAAGACAATGTTTGTGAGGCATTCAAGAAATCATTACATTAGGTATTGACACATTAAATAGAATTCATTCTGTGTTAAAAAAATTTAATATATATGCTCCCGTTGTGTTTTCTCAAAATTGGAGATTGTGCCATTAAAGAATAAAGTTTCAAGTAAATAAAAAATATTCCTAGGAAGACAATTCAGAAATTATTATGGAAGCAAATTCAGTTTTTCAGGAATATATCTGATAAGCAGTGATGTGAGAGCAACTCTGAACATCTATGACAATATTGAACCACATGATTTAGTATATATTAATAGTTTTTGCCTTAATTATATTTAATAAAGTGGTGGTCTCCAATTATTACATTGTACCTATAATCCAGTGGGGACTACAGTACAATCAAGATGTGGAAAAGAAGCAGGGCTGATTACAGGCTTTTTGTGGCACCTGGGTTCTGAATAGTTGGTGCCTTTACTGTAGTGATTGCTAAATATTTTGAATATACCTCTGCCTTGGAGTTTATTACATTATGAGATAATAGTTGTCTTCCAGAAATTATTTCTTTAGGAGAAAATTGAATATAAAATATTTTGCCTTGAAATTACTTAAAATGTGATCCAGTTTGATGCAAATCATGTTATGTAAAAAATATGAAATAATAAAGGATCACTCAATTCTAAGTACAAAAGTACATTTATTTAAAATGTGGGCAAGATATCAATATAAAAGAAAAGAGTATAAGAAATAAAAATAATCAAAGTACAAAACAGTTCATATCTTAAACATCCATAATTTAGATAGCAAGGTCTTTATTTACACCATTTTACTTGTAGCTGAAGTTCTGAACAGTTTTGTGAAAACATTTAAAAACCTGGCAAATGAATCATAAAACCTAATGTGGGCTCTTAAAGTCATATAATACAAAACATAATTTATGTTTCCTCAGAATAAAATTACACATCTTAATAAGATGCAGTTTATTATATTTGTTCTCCTGCTTTAAAATGCTTGTCACCTAAGAAAGCAGCTGGAAAACAAGAGCATCTGCAGGAAGCACTGGTTGCTTTATCCAACAGCTAAAACACCCAGATCTTGTGCTCCAGGAATCCAGAGTCATACAGGAGTTTAGATGCCATCAATTAAATTTATATGTAGGCTTGTTGAGGAAAACAACTTTCAAACACAATGCAAAATAACAACATAAAAGGATTCTAACTTTAAATTAGTTAAGTAATTTCAAGTGTTATTTAGTAAGACTGCAACGGCATCTTCCTCATCCTTTTAAACCAGTCAGCGTTGTTGTATACCCAAATCATAGGAAACTTCTAAATATCCTGACGCACACTCAGGCTAAGTAAATCAGAATCTCTGGGGAATGGACCCAAGAATCAGGACTTTTTTAAAGCTACCCAGGTGGTTCTAATGCATAGCCAAGGTTGAGATCTAGTAAGAGCTGGGATTCTCCTTTAAGCTAACATTTACAATGTACAACCTTGATAGGGTGGTATCACAAAAGCCCCACTACCAAAAAAACAAAACAAAACAAAAAAACAAAACCCAACAAACAAAAAACCCCAAAACAACAACAACAACAAAAACCCTGATGCCTACTAGCATCTTCAAGTGCACCTGCCAACCCTTGCAATCCTAACCTACTGATGTGGGACAAAATTTAGCTAGGCTAATTTCAGGCTACAGATATGAAAAAAAGAAGGTAATATCCATAAAATTTTTAAAGCTATTCTTCCTTCTGAAAGTAAAAGCAATACAGGATAAAGCTTAACACAAATATAAATTTAAATGGTAGGGAAAAAATCTAGAAAAATCTTAGTACATATTGTATAAAAACAAGGTGCATAATGCATGATATCTGCAAAAATTTGACAAATGTTTTATCACTTCTTTCAGTAACTCCTGCAATAATTTTCTAATACTTGGAGAGGTGGGACATAAAAAACTCTGATACTAAGAAGACGGTCTCTGCACTAAGCGTCATTCCAACTAGGTAGGCTATTTACTACTAAGCATAACATTTGCCTATGGACCTGAAACAATTTTTCTTCTTCATAAAAGTGCTCTACTTCCACTGATATTTAGGTCTTCTGCATAACATAAACCCTTTAAGGTTAAGAGGAAAGTGTTTGATAAATGTAACTAGCGGAAACTGAGATAAAAGAAGGGAAAAAGATGGATGGATATCATTCTAACCTGTATGACTTGTTTAAGCAATAAAAACTAAAGTACTCCTATCCAAACACATCACAAAATTCCTCTGCTTAAGGGATGGATAATCTAGCTAATGCTGACATTAGTCAGAAGATGTTGATAAAATTCCTCCACACTGATGACTTCTAATGCCTTAGTCTTCTCGTTTACCTGGCCAACACTTCCTGTTTCTTTATATTTTTTGTGACCTTTTGTTGAAACATGGACATGTTGAAATTTTAACGCAACTCAGTGAAATTTCTGCAACTCAGACTCTGAAGCCTCCGTTCCTTCAGCTTGCATCCAGCTAGTATTAGTATTATATAGAAGAGCTTTTTTGATTGCCAAGAACCAACAACAAAAAAAGGAAGATAGATAAAAAGAAAAGACCTTTCCCAATATTTGCAGATTAGCCTGTGCAAGTGCTCTCCTTCAGAGCTTACCTATACAATCTGATTAGGGAAGAGCTCCAGGCCAAGGTGTAGGGGCATCCCTGGATCTTTCTGTGCCACCCTAGGAATTCCCCCATTTACACAGTTCTGAATGCCCCCTCTTCCCTAGAAAACGGTTTTCTCCCAGTCTGGGCACGACACTATATGTTCTACAGCCAGCAATCCCTTGCCCCAAGCAGCACGACTTGACTGCTCTCCCACAGCATTCTGGAGGAGAGCTCTGTAAGCTGCCTTCGACATGTAGGGCAAACTGAGATGGTGAGTCCCTCAGACCACTACCAGAAGACTGGGCCAGACTTACATGCTCCCAGTATGTACAAAGGAGAAAAGGCTTAAGGGACATTGTTGGGATATATGAAAAAACTGGAATATAGACTGTAAGCTTTAATATTAATGGTAAATTTCTTGAACTTGATAACTACACTTAAGGTGGTTACATAATTACCTTGTTTGAAAGTATTACGTGTTCAAGGAGCATGATACATAGAACCAACACTCAAGTGTTGAGAAAATTTTTGCACTGGTAGGTAGAATGATATGGCAAATGTGGCAAAATATGAAAATAGGCATATCTGGGTATGTAAGGGGATCAGGGTATGCTGGATTTCTCTGTATGGAGTTTATATTATTTTTGTAACTTCTTATCAGTTTGAAAGTATTTCAAAATAAAAAGTTAAAAAAAAAAAAAGGAGAGTAGAATAGAAAGACTACTGCCCATGGATTATTGAATTGTCTATCAATTACTTAAACACCTACATAAACTAGATACTACAGATCCTTTCTGCTTAGTAAGTCATCTATTGAAACTGAACTTTCAAAGTAAGCTAAGACAATGTTTTTATTTGAAATGCAAATAAATATTCTGAAGAGAAAGAACTTCTAACTTCAAAAAATCATAATAGTAAATAAAGGAAAGAAGGCTTGCAAAAACTGTAAAGCCGCGGAGCAGATGTGGCTCAGTGGTTGAGCACCTGCCTCTCAGGTATGAGGTACCAGGTTCAATCCTTGGTACCTATTTAAAAAAACAAAAAAACAAAAAACAACAACAGTAAAGCTGTTGTTTCATCATTCCTGGAAATCTATTTTCATATTCAACACATCCATTTTTCATTCTTTTTCTAAAAGGATATGATTCATAGTCCAGTGTTTGTGTAAGTACTCCAGTTAGAACAAACTCTGCATTATGAACATCTAAAAGGAATGAAAATTAAAAATTAATTAAATAAGTGCACTGTTGTGTGTGCATACACACAAATACTACAATATATAGTAAGAGCAATAAACCATACCTATTCCTCTGGCAAAATATTCTCGACATAAGTGAAGGTCATTTTCACAGGATATTAAAATTATTTCTGACAAACTCTAAGGAAAAGAAAGTGAGGTTAACAGTTACTGAACAATGAATCTTATATATGACAATATATATAATAGCTTATTTCACTTCTATCTACCTTATTTTGCTTATGCTCCATGAGTTTCCGGAATGATGGTTGCTTAGATAATACTTTTCCTCCTGCACATTCCACAATAGCTTTCATAGTTGAAAGACTTGGACAGATCCCAGGTGTGATATAGAAATATTTTGCCTAAAAATAAAATGGAAATATATGCATAATGTTTAAAAATGCTTTTAATTTTTACAGTACATAGTTTTTCATAAATTCTATCCTGAGATTTTTGAGGAAAAGACTAATTTCACTAAGAAGGTACTAGGGCCCAATCAGTCTCCAAACCTGAAGTGGGTCTAGAGGTCTATTTCTACCTATGTATCTTTCACATGTAGATATATCTATGATTATTAAAAAGTAAGCAGAATTTATGATTCTAAAAGTAATGAATTATTTTGTGATATAAGCAAGAATATTATAAACATTTTCCAGAATTTCTATAAAACTCTAACTTAGCATTATATTTAACCACATTTACATGCCAAGGAATAAACTGATAGAGCACAATTCTTGGCCTATATTCTTATTCTTTATTATCTATGTATTATTTAGATTTGAATAGAGTAGGAAATGATCCTGAAGGTTAAGATTTAATTCCATAACATCCCAGCTCCTAAGTATACCCCCCAAAATACTATTTTGTTTTAATGTGCTCACATAAAAAGAAATTAAAACATTTAGGAAAATCAGACTATTTTCAGTAAAATACAGCTTAACTCAGTATTGCAAATCACTTCTAATTCCTAAGTTGGTTCCCTAAAAAGTTTAAAGAACCAATTATTTTTATGGATATACTTGGCTACATTTTGATACAAAAAAAATCCCAAACTGTCCTCAGTATCTTATTTAACACATATTTAAAAATCTTTATTTATGAGTTATCGAGGTAGTCAATTAATGTGTTCCAAGTATCTCCTCTTCAATACACATTTAATGAGAATAGTATTAAGTATGTAATGTCCTCCAAAGATTTATTAAAAGTAGAAGTGAACTTAAATATCTCTTATCAATTAAGTTTTTAATAAATATACTATTTGAATACCCAGATATTAAAATTCGTATTTAAAACAGACCCAGGATGATGATGGATAATGCCCATCCCAAAAAAGAGCAAGCAAGCAAGCAAGACAGTTCTATCCAGCTGCCCCATGGGATCTAAACCCCCTCTCAATCAGAAACAGAGTGGGGGGAAGCAGATGAAGGCTCAAGTGACGGTTCCTGCCTACCACATGGGAGGTCCCGGGTTCAGTTCCCGGTGCCTCCTGGAGAAGGCAAGCTGGCACAGCAAGATGACGCAACAAAGAGACAAAGAGGAAAGGTAATGAGAGACACAACAAACCAGGGAGCTGAGATGGCTCAAGTGATTGAGAGCCTCTCTCCCACATAGGAGGTCCCAGGGTTCAGTTCTGGGTGCATTCTAAAGAGAAGACGAGCAGACACAGAGAGCACACAGCAAATGGACACAGAGAGCAGACAGTGAGTGCAAACAATGAAGGGGTGGGTAGGGAATAAATAAATAAAATAAATCTAAAAAAAAAAAAAAAAAA
>JAQZBX010069999.1:0-15487 GCA_029593785.1 Cabassous unicinctus
AGTTAACTCCTCATATGTACTAGAAATAGCAAAGGAAGAACTTGTATCATTGATCTAAAAGCAGTGACCTCCAGAGGTTCTGAGGGGAGGGAGAGGGAAGAATAGGTGTAACATGGAGGCATTTTCAGGACATTGGAATTATCCTGCTTGACATTGCAATGACGGATACAGGCCATTATACATTTTGTCATAACCTACAAAATTGTGTGGGGCAAAGTGAAAACTATAATGTAAACTATAGTTCATGGTAATCAGCAATGCTTCAATATTTGTTCATCAATTGTAACCAAATGTACCACACTAATGAAAGATGCTGTTAATGTGGGAAAGTGTGGGAGGGATGGGGGTGGGGCATATGGGAAACCTCTATAGTTTCATGTAACATTTATGTAATCTAAAGGTTCTTTAAAAAATAAAAATTAAAAAATTAAAAAAGAAAAAAATAGAAGAAACATCTTAACCCAAGAAAGCCAGTGGAACCAAGGGCCACTTCCCTTTGACTCCATTTCCTGAAAAATAATTTTCACAACAAAAATAATCCTTTTGATTGAAAGTGTTCCTAATACACTTTGACGACCCTAACTAATAAAACAATAACTTTTCCTTCCTTAGTGATTTGTATTTCTTTTTCCTCTTTTCTTTCTCTTTCCTTTTTTCCTTTTCCTTTCTTTCTCTCTTTCTCTCTTTCCTTCTTCTTTTTTTCATGCAGGAAAGTCATCTTCTTTCTCACATGCATCTGAGACTATGTCGAATCTATTGTATCATTTTACCAGGCTGTTAGGTGCTATTTGGAATGGTCTACTCCCTATGACATGAAGTCTTCTCACCATCAGGATGAATGGCTTACAGCTTATTCAGGTCCTCTTCACGTCTGAATCTATAGACCAACACCCCCACTTCCCAGTATGTTAAATCTTTCCTCCGCTGAAGGCTTGGGCAAAGGATCAACAACATATCTGGGAAATTCCTCCCCCACCTTTACCCCCACCTCTTACTGCTTTATGAGGAAGTTGAAGTGTTTATAGAATTTGTCAAATCTGATATTCTATTAACCTTTCAGCTTTGATTAATATTTTTCCTAAGTAAATGATTATTCTTTAGCTTATTTCGTTTTGTTTCTTAAGCACACAACAATCAAGGTTTATGATTGACTAGGCATCCCATTTCTGAAATACACTATTTTATTTTAATTTATTCAGGAAACATTTAGATTGTACTCACGATGTTCCAAGCACAGATGACTAAACACTGATTCATTTAATGTCCATAACACCCCAATCAGAGAGGTTCTATTCCTGTCCCCACTTTACTGATGAAGAAACTGAGGCCCTGAGAGGTGAAGCAGCTTGCCCAAGGTTGCACATACAGCAAGTGATGGAGCCAGAATATTGAACCAAGTCTCCATGATGCTCTGCTGCCTCTCCTCATTTCCCAAGAGACAAACTCATTTTTCCCAGTAACTCCAGTGGTAATCAGATTCCCCATATCCCACAATTTCTAATCATTCTGAATTCTCTCGAATAAACCTCTACCCCACTGTGCGTTAGTCTCTGATAAGACTTCCTGTATCTTTCACAGCTCAAATCACTGCGTGAACATGCCTGTGTCAGAAGGAATTTGGCTGTCCTTTGTCTCCATTTCCTCAGGGGTAACATTTCAACCCTATTGTTGGTCACGGTGTGCTCCTTGGACCACATTTGCTAGTTTATGCTAACAAGTTGTTTCAGGATGAAGTCAAGTCAGAAAGACCAACCAGGTGATTAAAGGGTTGAGGCTTTGAGGAGAGGGAAGGGAGGCTGGAAATTGAGTCCATCAATCATGCCTCAATATGAAACTTCAATAAAAATTCTGGACATCAAAGCTCAGATGAGCTCCTCTCGTTGGCAATACTTTTTGAGTACTGTCACATATCAATACTGGAGGGGTAATACATTCCTGGGGATGATAGAAGGTCAGGTTTGGAACTCTCCCAGACTGTGCACTATGTGTCTCTTCCTTTGGCTGGTTCTAGTTTATATCCTTTTGCTACAATAAAATTGCAGTTGAATGTATAGACTTTCCTGAGTTCTATGAGTCATTATGGCTAATTATTGAACCTAAGGCTATCTGTGGAGAACCTTGAACTTGTAGCCAACTGGTATGAAATAAGGGTGCCCCTGGGGACCCTTGAACTTGAGACTGGTGTCTGAATGAGGGCAGTCTGTGGGGACTCTTCCCGCAGACTTTATAGTTGGACCCTAACTCAGTACAGCCCCTGTAACAATGAAGAAGAATCCCACAACCAATAATGAATGGTCTAAGAACAGAACATCCAAATAGTTATTTTCCAGTATTTTAACATACATAATTATAAAATGAGATTTGCAAGCAAGAAAACTTAATAAAATGTAGAAAATATTGCATGGTTCAAAAAGTAACTTATACCTTCTAAGCACAATATGAAAACAAACAAAAACTTGAAGTCCCAATTATTTCACTCAAATGGAAAATGCAGATAATATATGACTAGTGCCAATGACTGAAGTAAAACGAGCATTGCATTTGGAGAAAGGGAAGGAATTTGAGCATGTGTTAAAAGGGCAAAGGAATAAAACTGAAAAATTAGAAACTCTTTCATATTGACACAAAATTTCTTTCTTTTGGTGCTTATTTTTTATTTAAGTAGCACAATGCACCAACTGACCATGATCTTTGGAACCCAACAGATTATTTAACTGTCCAAAAAAAAAAAAAAATCTTGGAAGACTCAGTTTTTAGTTCCCATGCAACATGCCAAAATCATGGGAACAAGTGGACCACTAACTTTCTTCTCTGTTACAACAGAAACAAAATCTGGCAGAGAATAAAATGGTTACCATACCCACAGCCAATAACTTTTCATCTTTTTCCCAGCTGCTATTTATATCAAGTTTAAGAACCCACCCTTTTAAGTCTCCCAGATGTCTCTGAAAAATAAAAATAGGCAGGAAAGGATGATTATTGAAGACTGGGTGGGAAAACCATGTATCTAATTTGTTCCCAAAATTTTGAAGGAAACCAGGATGATTAAAATACCATATTTGCACTGATGCATCTAAAAGGAGTCTTCACAGTACAAAATGCAGAATAATGGAGTTGGTGGTGAGAGTCAGGTGGGAGCTCTTGGGGCCAGATTTTCTGAAGCAGTATCAGCTCTAACCTCCCTGAAACAGTGCACATTCTCATGATGATGGTCTAGAAGATTTTTGGCAGGGTGGCAGATACAGGGGAAATACATGGAGTAGCCCTGAAAACTCAGTGCTCTCTTAGTCTGGTCAGTTGTACCATCAGAGGAGTTTACTGAGAAGAGAGGTTTGCTTACAATCTTAGGAAGAACTTGTCTATTCCCAACGACCGGATGAGTTACACAGCACTGTAAAATATGCTCAAGTTAACTGAATGTTTTACAATTTCACAAGAGAGACTTTATCTTAGATCACTATGTCTCTTGGAATTCTTCCCTCTCAATAGCCTAGATGCATCTATGAAACCTCTCAAAAGTATCCAAGAATTAGCAGCTTATCATATGAAGAAAAAGATGGACAACCATCCACGATTGTTGCATTCCTAGGAGTCAGGAGGAAGTCTTAGAATTTCCTTCCCTTGGACTAGGCATGAGCCTCAGCCTCAGGAGTAGCTGGAGCAGGTAAGTTGATGCATGGGGACGCTGGGTCGGCCTCCCAGCGCCAAACCTACTACTCCTTCTTGTTCCCTGTAATTTCCATAATATAAGACAAAAGCCCTTCATTTCACAATTATTGATAGAAATAGAAAAACAAATATCTGTGAGAAAGGTTATGCTTACAATCCCACACTCTGCCTTAAATGAGTAACATGACATCTTTCCTACCAAAAGATTTTGATGAGACTGAAGAGGAAATTAGAGTCCAGAGGAGGGAAACAGCTCCGATGGGGTCTAGCCATGATGGAGATAAATGTCACCTGCTTCTCAGTGGTGAAGGTCAGCCACTCCCAGCCTTATATCCATCAACCCAAAGTAGTTACTCAGCACATCACTTTCCAAGCACTGTTTTAAAGTAAAGAAAGCAATTAATTTAGTCCTTACCCTCAAAGAGCTTTTAAATTGGAGGAGGATGTAAGGAAAACTGCATAATTACCTACAGTAGAAACCATAAATGTATACTAGCAGTTTGTGCTCCTTCGGAATCTAAAGTTTAGACATATGTGTATTTCAAATTATATTCCAAAAATATGTCTGTAAAGAGGCACCCTCTCAACCCCACAGCTACTAATGTGTCCATGGCAATATCCAGATGAAAAAAACATGCAATCATACAATCAGTAAAAACCTATTTTTTTTTTAATTAAGGAAAAGTTCCAACATATACAAAGGTTGGTTCTACATGGTATGCTTAGATCAGAAGCAATCAAGTAAAACCCCTACATTTCATCTGAGAATATGCCTCTTAAGTCTCTTTATCTATATATTATTCCTTCCTCTTTTTTTTCTTGCAATTTATTTGTTGAAAAACCTAGGCCATTTCTCCTGTAATATATCCTACATTCTGGATGTGGCTTATTGCACATCCGTGGTGGTTCGTAATGAATTTCTTTGTCCCCTGTATTTCCTCTAACCTGGGACTCAGGTCTAGAGGCCAAATTAGATTTAGATTAGAAGGCTGGGGCAATAATAAATCAAAGGAGATACTGGATCCTCCCCATTGCATCATTTCAGGAGGCACACAATGTCTGGTTGTCTGTCTCTTTGTGTTGTCGGAAATAATCATTGGGTGATGTCAGCTTCCTCTATTCATTATAAAGTTTCCCCTCAGCTTTTGCCTAATGTTTTAGCGGTCAATGATCACCATTGCCTAGATCCACTATCTCATTAGGGGCTGCAAAGTGCTGCTATTCTAACCATATCATTCTTTCTTCAGATATTCATTGGAATTGCTTCTCTAAAAGAGGGGCTTTACCTCCTCAACTCTCTGGTTATCTTGAATTACAGCTCTACCTAGAAAATTAGGATAAATGCTTGATCTTTTTCCTTTACATACTAGTTTTCAGAATAATAAGTTGGTTCTCTAGCATCCTACGCAGGAAGTATATAAGGTTTCTAAATATTGTTATGAACTCGTAGATTTTAACCTATTTGACATGTCTCAAGGCATTGTTACTACTCTTTCTAATGATCAAGTTGTTCCTTCTTTGGCCAATAGGCGCCTTCCCGTGTTGGCTCCTTTGTATTTTGAATCTTTCAACACAACTTCAGTAGCCTTTTCTACCTTCTTTGCTTTCTGGAATGACAAGATATTACAGGCTCATCTTGAATGTTTCCTGCCCGAACTTGAAATCAGCCATTTTTGCCCCACGTAGCCCTCATTTCTTTCAGTGGGAAAGACGTTTGAAGTCCTCAGTGTGGATGCTAGGGGAGCTCATGACTTCTAGCTTGGCCATGGGTTCTAGGCCTTTTCAGTGGGAAGAGCCAGAAAATATTTTTTAAGAAAAATACATCAGGAATTCATACTGCTATTTCCAACTCAATTGAGGGTTATACGTGTTTATTTAACTTCCTTTTCTATTGGAATTTCTATTGGATTCTCTTTTCTCTTATGTCAAAAATCTTTGTTCCTAATGACATTAATATGATTATTAAGTTTCAATCTAATGTATGTATAAAAGTTTTCAAAATAAAGGCACCCATATAATACTAACAATATAATTACTGAAACAATTTATGAATTATTTGCAGTTCATTTTCTTCTCAGGATATACCCCAAACAATAAACAGCCAAATTGATGAAGGTTAAAATCACCTGAAATCATTCCTTTCTATGTGGTTATTTACATTTACATTTAAATGTATTTATATTTCTTTTTAATTAAAGGTTTGCAATTTTAATTATTTTTTATATTTAATAAAAATAAATTTATTTTAATATTTAATTATTATAATTTTATTATTTTGTAAAATATTTGCATGTTCCCAAATGTACAAAACAGGGCACATGAAGACAAATCTAGCTTTCAAACATGCCGTTTCCACTGTTTTCTCCATCTTCTTATAGGTAAACATTTTTATTGATTTTTATTTATTATTCTGTTGCTCTTACTACACTAAAAATTAAATAAATACCTCTTTTTAAAATAAAAGATGGAGTATTACACACTCTGATCTTCATCTTGCTTTTTGCATTTAAACGTATATCCTAGAGATTGCTCCATAGCAGCATATAAATCCGTGTTAATCCCTTTCTCAGCTATATAATACTGCATTGTGTGAATGTGGCACAGTTTATGCAACCAGTCCCCTTCTGATGAACATTTGGTTTCTTGCCAGCCTTGTTATATTACAATAAGTGCCACAATGAATAACCTTTTGTATTTATATTTTCATATTTTTCCCAATTTACCTTTGGGATAGATTCCTTGATGTGGGATTGTTTCGTCAAAATATAAATAGATACAAAATATTGCTAAATCCTCTCCACAGGGGTTGTACCACATGCATCTCCACCTGCAGTATTTAAGAAGGCATGTTTCTCCATAGCCTCTACAACAGAAAAAGCTTTCAAACTTCAGGACCAATTAGAACACCTACCAAGAAAGACTTTTATTAGAAGAGCCAAAATTCAGCTCTCTGTACTTGAGATAAGCCTAACCATGAAATGTTTAAAGTCCTTTGAGAGGTACTTCTCAGGCATTTAGACCTAAGAATTTGACATGGACAGAGAGACTAGACAGAGGGGAGCCTGTGTAGCTCATTTAATGTCAGAACGAATAGTTGGAATAGTTGTTCCACGCCCTCATTTCCCATAATTTCGACTATGCAAAAACAGGTATCATCCCCATTTTATAGATAAGGAAGCAAACTCAGGAAGGATCACTGACCTGCCCAAGGCTTGCCAGGGCCATCCAGTTAACACTCGAATGGCTTAGAGTGTTCTCCCAGGAAACTTCCAGGAGATCCAGAGTTGGAGTAGAAAAGTAGAGTCCCTGCCTTTGAGTTGGGGAAATGAATCCTTGTCTCAGTCCTGCTACCAGCTTGGTGTGTGATCCAAGGAAGTCACTGGCTTTGGGTTGCATTTGCCTCAGCTGAAAAATCATGTGGTTAGGTAAGAGGTTGTCAATCGCCGTCCATGTCTGTGACCTACATATGTGAGGCCAAAGGAATGCTCGTCTGTGCCATGAGCCCGAGGCGGGGAAAGTTGTGGAGAGCCCCACATCCGCATGATGTCAAACCTAAACCAGAAGAACCCAAGACACTCTCCAGCTGGCTGTTGTTTACAAAGGCATTTATGCTCCAGGGACGTGGTACCAAGGATGGGCAGGAAGGAGAGGAGGCACCATTTGCCAAGTTCTTCTTGTGGGCGGCCATGGTGCAGATGCTTTAAAATCCTTAATGAGTGTTAACATCGCTATAAACGTAGTCTCCAAACAAAGAAACAGTGTCTCAGAGAGGTTAGGTGATTTGTGCTAAATCACACAGCCAGCAGCCGTGATGGCACTGTAATATATTGTTCTATGCCTATGGGCTCAACACTGCTGAAGAAAATACTACAGACTTCTTTAGCTCCCAGCAGAGAGAGGCTTTGGATTGAACCCTATTAGCTAAGCCCTAGGTGGAACTGGAATCCTCGGGTGTGACAGCTTCCAGTTGTCCTTGAAGTCTGTCTTCCAGGAGAGCTGCCAAATGACTTGCTGATTGACAAGGGATTAGAAGATACTAGCAATAATCCCATCCCTCTATTCCAAAAGCTAATAGAAATTCATTTGTTATCAAGTTTCTGAACAAGCAAAAAGATGTTCCGATAGGAAGTTGATATTTAATTGGTCAATAGCAGTGCAGTGAGCATTGAGCTGGGGGATTTACGTACACTGACCAATTTAGTCTTCATAACAACCCTGTAAGATGAGAACTGATCTTTTCATTTTACAGATGAAACAACTGAGGCTCAGAGACCAAAAATGAATTTTCCAAGTCCTCCCATTTTGCTTCATACACACTATTTCATTTGATTCCCAAAACAACATGATGAAGGGGGGACTACCATTCTTCTTGTCGACAGCCAAGGAAAGTGAAGGACAGAGAGGTCTTAAAAAGTGACCCCGTGTTGCAGGGGCAGAATCAAATCCTAGGCCGGCCGGCTCCAGAGCCCCGTAGGAATTCTGCGTCTCTGTGAGCGTGCTTTGTGATATACCAGCCACATGCAGACACACATAGAATCCTCGAATGGAAAACGTATTCCCTGCATTACAACAGAACTTAAATTCTCAGCAACAACTATTTCTTTGGGAAAATTCTTACAGATAAAGAATCAGCTCTCTTTTAAGTCCAACAGCTATCTGGAGAAATGTTCCATTATTGCCCAATTAAGCAAAAATTTTCCTCTCTACAGTTCAAAAGTGATGGAGTTCCATTTTAAAGGAAAGATGATACAGTTATCTATGCCACTAGCAGAGAGCTTCTGACTTCCAGCCTCTCCAGCCCCAGTCCTCCTCCATCAGATTGGGAGGCCCTGCCAAGACCCCACGGCTAGGAAGGGGAGAAGAAGGGAAATGGCGAAGAGAAGCTTGAAGCACACAACACACGGGTGCACGGCAAGGATACTCAGATTTGCGTAGCGTCAGAATCTCTGGAGGGCTGGTGAAACCCCAGAAGGCGGGCCCACCCCCAGAACCTCTGATGCAGCGGGTCCGGGGTGGGACCCAAGAATTTGCATTCTCATGGGTTCCCAGGTGCTGCTGATGCTGCGGGTGCAGGGACCGCTCTCGAGAACCACTGGCCCATGATGTCTAGTGCACAATGCTGCACGCTTATGCATGTGGCAGAGAGAGGAGCCCGTGTGAATGCACATGCAGCTACACACCTGGCACACCTAGCACATCTGCACCACACCCACAGGCCATATTACCTGCAGCAGACCTCTGCACCTCACACAGGCTGCCACATATACGCTCACCTCCTGCACATTCATGTGCACACTCATCCTACACCTGTGCACCCCAAAAACACACTCAACACTTGCACCACTCGTCAGCAATACCCACCGGCATCACACACACAAACACCACATGCCTATGCCACACACTCACAGGTACACACCCTCATGCAAACACACCTTCACTGAAACCTGCAGCACACACCTGTGCTTCATGCCCCACAGATCCCATCCATGTGTCAACATGCACTTGCACACACACACACAATGCCCGTTGCATCACACACACTGTACCTCACACCTGTCCCACACACGCATGTATGCACACACACACACACTTTGCTGCACAACACCTGCACTGCCCACCTGGATCCCACATCCACATCTTCCACCTGCAACCTCACAGCCTTCTGCAGATTCCAAGCTGCCTTCTACCACCATAAGACACCCCCTGCCGCCCTCCCATTTTCCCCTGCCCCGTCCTTGTGCCGGTCTCCCTCAAGGCTGATCTGAGCCCCTTTCCCCCATTGTCCATCGGGAGGTTCCCCGTGTCTTAGCCGTCTCTCTGTTTTCTTCCACTCCCCATCTGATTTACCGGGTCTTCGCAAGCCGAACTCCTTAAATACCCTACTTTCAATTCCAGTGCAAACCCCTTCCAATCAACTTAAATAAATGCAGAGAGCAGCTGCAGATCACTTTCTGCCCAGAGCCTTAACTAAGTATTTTAAGGAGGTAAGGTGGTAAAGCAAATAACCTTGGCTTTCCTCCCTCCCTCCCTCCCTTCCTTCTTTCCTCCCTCCGTCCCTCCCTCCCTCCCTCCCTTCCTTCCCTAACGTATAAGCTAGGTACTGGGTAAGCCCTGTAGACAAGACAGACAGGCTTCTCAGGGTGTCACCTGGTGATAACCGCCTCTGGAGTGCAACAGGTGATTCCTGTGCACCCTAAGTGATGGCAGGGGGTCTCCCAGCAGCCAGAAGACGCCACCCTGTGTAGGAGAGATCTGAGGAACTTCTGCCCTGTGCTCTTCAATTCCCACAGCAGGCTCCTCCTCCCACCTCTGAGGATGCAATTCAGAGTCATGAGGGGAAACCACCCAGACTAACAGATGAAAATTAAAGTAATTATAACGTTTTCAATTGTAACAACAGTAAAAAGTAATTGCCACCTGTGTCAGTTTGCCAGGGCTGCTGGAACAGGGTACCACAGCGTGGCTGGCTTAAACAGTGGGAATTTATTCTCACAGTTTGGGAGGCTGGGAGTCCAAGGTCAAGGTGTCGGCAAGCCCAGGTGGCATTCTGGTGGTGGCTTACAGCCGTCCGTCGCTCTGTCCCTGCCTGTCACATGGCCATCTCTCTTCCTGTCTGTCTCCTCCTGCTGTGTCCCAGGCTCCTCTCCTTGTAAGGCCTCCAGTCATGCTGGGTGAAGACCCACCCTGATTCAGATGTACCTCACCTTAACTGGGAACAGCTTTTCAAAGCTCCGTTTTACAGATGGGCTCACACCCACAGGGCCAAGGATCCTGGCTCGAACCTGTCGTTCAATCCACAACACCGCCTTTCAGTGAGAAGGTGCTACTCATTCTAACTGCTAACTCTTATCCCAGATAGTATCACCCCATTTCCCAGATGGAAAAAACAGGGCCTCCGAAACGCCAGCGTGAGGGTGTGCGGCTGGTAAGCAGGGGCTTGCCCCAGGGTGCCTGCCTTCCCGCCTGGTGCCAGCAGAGCGCCCCCTGCTGTGGGGTCTGCAGACAGCGTGCGGCATCGATGCAAGAGTCTCTGCCCCCAGCCTGCAGGTGCCAGTTACCCGTCACCCAGAGGAACAGCATCCTAATGACCAGGCACTAGAGCCAGCATTCAAGCGAGCAGATGAATGAACAGTGTTATTTTTCATTCTTTGTTATTATTTGAAGCAAAATCATAACATAGAAGAGGTGATTTCAGTCTTACAAACGAAAACTGTGTTCTCCTAGCGCTGATGCTTTGTCTTCTTTGTGCCACGCACCGTTGCGTGGCTGGTTAGGCAGGAGCGAGGTACCAGGGCTTGCTTTAATTTCTCCATGACGCAGAGCCCTTGGTGCATTTGCCCGCGAGCTGTACCAGAGGGTGGCAAGGGTGAACACCCCCTGCGCCAGGAGAGGCTCCCTTGGCCACCTGGCCCGTGCCCTGGCTGCTGACCTCAGAGGCTATTTAGCCGTGCAGTTAACATCTGCCGGCCCATCAGCCGGCTGAGGTAAAAGGTACTTAACGCACACAGCTCATCTTGCAAGGTTGGAAAGAATCAATAGGAGATGTGTTTAATGTGGTATCGCTATCAGGTCTCATCGCACTTTTAAAACTGAAATATCCACAGCGGCGAACAATCTTAGTCTCACTGTAAAGAGAATGGGTTTAGTTTCGTCTGCGATAGAAATCACCGCCTCCTACAAAGACACGCAAAAACTGCGCAGAGTCCGCTGCAGTTTGACTCTTGCTGTCCTTTTCTCTTTTTTCCCCTTTTCTCCTTTCCTGCCTTTCACACTTTCCTTTCTTTCTCCATCCTTCAGTCCTCTCTTTGTCTCTTCCACCCTTACTTCTTCCCTCCTTCCTCTTTTTCCTCCTTTCATTCTTCCTTTTATGGTCAGGTGTTGAATTCACTCCGTGGAAAACAGCCAGGACTTGAGCAAACCACCAAAGAAGCTGGGTGATCCCCGTGTTCCCCTGGGCGCACGTGTCGACTGTAAAATCGACGTTTGGAAACTCCCCCAACAGGGGCTGGAGCTGGCTGGAACCCATCAGCTTACAACAAAGCAGATTTTTCCAGAAGCTCCGCTGAAATTATTTTGAAAGAGAAACCTGTCTGGACAGATCATAATTAAACATAGCATATTGTTCTTTTGTTAAGTCGACCACAAGGTAAAACACTTTGTTGATTCTAATACAGATACTGTGGGAAAATTAGATAAAGCAAGGTCAAAACTATATCCCAGTCAAACAGCCTTCTCCATTTTGCATCTCAGGGTGTGTATTTGTGGGAAGTGAGGTGCTGCTCAATTTCCTAATGAAGCATGTAGGGGAAACCATATTCCATAATGGAATGAAGTGTCAGAAGAGATGAAAAGCAAGAGACGAAACCTTGGTTAACCAAACCCTATCAGCATTCGCACAAGGCAGCCACCGTAAGGATATCCACCTCCCCAAGAACCTGCCTGTGCGTTCTTACCCTCACTGGTGCCACTCCCCCAGGGCCGCAGCTTAGACAAGTGACTCAACTGTCTAGCTTGGAAACCTACTGATAATTATTACCACTGCTACAATTCTCAACCCAAGTGACTGAACTGGGAGTGAAACAGCCGGTTGTTTTCATGCTTACATGTTCCCTCCTTAACACACTATCCTATGCTGAGCTCCAAATGCGCACTGTGTGCCACCTTTGGAAATTCATACCAAATTCTCTTTAATCATGCCTTAAACACTCCCAAGCCGAGGGGCTCACATGCCAGAAAAGGAAATAGAATTCCCCGCATTTTGACCACCTGGAGAATGAGCTTTTCCAAGAGCACAGTACAAAGACACAACCAAAGCCAGATTGGGAAAGACTAAGGTAGCAGCCTGTTCCAAATGGACATCGCCCCCATCAAGGAATGAGCGTGTGGCCTGTGTCATAGTCAACGGCCTGCCTTTGGAAGTTCATCAGTTTTACCCCTGAACATCTAAGAGTGTCTTTCTCTTGTCTTCATAGTGAATTCCTCTTTTGCTTAACAAAGGACATAGAAATTAGTATTTCCTGTGAGTCTATTCGTAAATGGAGAACTTCAGATCCTTTGTAACTATGACGGTAATTCTGATCCCCATAACCTCCATCTCTATGGTGGATTCTCCAATAAAATGAGCGCATGGTATTAATCTCAGTCTTCCTTTTATAGATGTGTAAAAGGTGTTAAATCTCTATGACTTTTTTCCCATATGATTTACTACACGTAGTATGACCACTGTGCAAATTTTGGGAAAATTCTAAATTTTGTCCACACTCAAATAATCCATGTCAATATAAAGGCCAAGAGCATGGCGCTGCCCTGGTGTCGGGCAGCAGTGAAGAATCACAGCAGGTCTCACTGGCCCTCCTTTCTCTGGGCTTTTCTCTCCTCTCATCCTGCCTCATCCCATGACAATTCCACCCCCTGTAGCTCTTTAATTCAGAACCACTGAACCCTGTAATTCAGGGCCTTCCTCCTTTAGGAGGCCATTGTGGCGAGCCCAGTTTGCTTTTGAACATTCTCATTGTTCATCCACCGAATGCTGTGCTGGGAAGTTAGTTCCCCAGACCTTCCACCCCAAATTGTTCTTATCCTAGATAAGCGCATCAAAGCAGAGAGCAGCAAAGCAGAGGGATTGAACGCCTTGGCTTGGGGTCCCTTGGGACCCCAGTTGGAAACCAGGCACAGCCAGGGACTAGTTATGGAATCTTGGATAGGACCTAAGCTATCGAGCTTTGGTTTCCTCATCTGTAAAATGGAGAAATTATTGCCATAATAATGTGGCCATGAGAGTTCAAGGATCTAATGGCTCTGATGCAGAGTGAGTGCTTGGCAAATGTTAGCTATCATCATCATTATTATTAATTGCTGTCAAAGCTTTACCATCTCGATACATATTTGTCCACTGCTTGTTCACAGTCATATCACAAATTTATATTTTTATAACAAAAGCGGCACTAGGGATCATTAGTTTAATGTTCTCACTCAATGGATTAAAGGATCAGCACACAGCTGGCTACTTGCAAAACCAGGCCTGGGGCTCAGTCCTCCAATTCTCTAGCCCTTAACTTGTCCCTAGCCCCTCGAATCAGAGAACTGATACTAAACTTGCCAACTAAGGTGTGTTAAGATACAAGCTGAGCACAAGTGGAGACTGCTTCTGGGTTGGAGAACCCATCTCCCCATCTCCCCATCTCCATTGGCACTTTGGTCAATGGTGCACACTTTCCATTTTTTTAAAATTCTGAGATGTCCTGTGGGAATACAGAAGCCATGCCCGGAGCTTTTAGAGCCCAGCAGTGCACCAGTGAAAATGATGTTAAGTCGAATAACATTTTCCAAGAATCAATTTCTTCCCTACTAATGTTTAGAAAGACTTTTAAAATGTAAAATTGCGTATGTGTTTTTGCCTCCAAGCTTAGTAGACACTCACTCTCTTCTTCTGCTATAAACAGTACCAACTTAACTTTCTTCTAGACAGTGACATGTTGCTGGTTCTAAGTCGTCAAGTGTTTAATGTACATGCTAGGCTCGTGCTGACACAGTTCATGTCGCCTGGACCTTCTGTTTCAGGGAACATGTGTTCTCCCCTCCTCCAGTAAAGGCCTTTCTGTCTGTTCACTTGTTGCTGCACTGGTGCCTCTGGTAGGGGCTTTGCACTTCTCCCCCCTTCAACCGTGCTTTGTCATCAGCAGTCGTCCTGGGTGCTGCAAGGATGATCACAGCCTGATGAACAAAGGGGCCTGTGGGTGCACGCAAGAGAGGGGACGCTAAAGCCGAGCAGGCACTGGCAGCCTGCACAAGGCCTTGCCGCCAGCACTAGCTAGCTATGCCACCTTGGGCTGATGGACACTCGGCGAATTCTCAAACCAAAATGCTCCACTTTGCAAGATTGTCCTTGATGTGCTTTTTCTCCACCATGCTTTCATGTGAATGAAAGGGCCAATGTTTCCTTCTTGCATCCAAAGTTAGAGATAATCTTACCACGCCATCTGGCTTTCACGGAAAAGCTCAATGCAAATCTTTTCCTATGATATGAAGAAATTTTTGTTTCTCTGAAATGAGGCACGATGGCAAAATAAAATAAATTAAATAAGAAATTGAGGTCATAACCACTTAACTTCATTTAAATGGGTTCAGAGAAACCATCAAGGTCAAGTTCCCACTCAGTAAATGAGTCGTTATTGAGCAACTATTGTGTGCCAGGCGGGGTGCCGGCTATGGGAATGCAATGATGCCTGAAAGATCTTGCAATGTAGTGGTGGATGGAGAGAAGTAAGTGGAGATTCTGAACCTGGGCAAGAAGTGCTGCCTGGGTGGTGTGGGTGCTGCCAGGCCATGGGAGTAAGAGAGGGGAAGCTGGTGGGCCTTGTAGAAGCAAGTGTGAGATATACTCAGATCCGTACTTCAGAAAGACTGCTAGAATGTGTGTGGAAAGCCGACCTTGGCGGCCAGACAAGGAGGCTGAGTGCTGAGCAGGCAGTGGGGCCGCTCTTCGGGCCTGACACCATGGTCTCTGACCCTGAGAAGTGAGAAGAGTGAAGGCATTCCCAGCTTTAGCTTAACCACTTCCTTCCAATGTCCAATATCAGTACATGAATTAACAACCAATCCCACACATGAGGAAAATCGAGCATTTCGCTCTTGATTAGGCATGTCAGAAGAGTCACCTTTATTTGGAAGCAATGAGGGGGAGGTGGTTGTTGGTAAATACTTTTTGATAAAATAATTTTCTAGAAAATAAAGATTAGGTGAAAGATAACCAATACTACAGCAGATCTTGGAATTTGTTAATGCTTTGGTTAAATTCAAAATGAATCTTGCCTTGATG
>JAQZBX010070000.1:5568-15588 GCA_029593785.1 Cabassous unicinctus
TTTTTTTTTACTGGGAGGTCCCAGGGATCGAACCCAGGTCCCTCCATATGGGAGACAGACGCCCAACACCCGAGCCACATCTGTCTCCCTGCTATATCTCTTAAGTTTGACCAAAGATACCCAAAGTTACAGTCTTTTCCCATACAGGATGGTCATATAATAAATCAGGCTTAGTTTATCACCAGCATTCCAAAAACCATGCCTAGGGAGAAAAACTAGGTCTGGGGACACATGCATGGTTTCTAATATAGCAAATGTTTAGCCTACCCTGATTATCACAGATCCCCATGTCTTATCAATATGTGTAAATCCTTGAACCTTGACAACTTCTAATTGTTAAGGAAGGCCATTCTTCTACCTATGTCTTCAAAATATGCTAGAAAGAAAGAAACTCAGTAGTATTAGTAATCATGTACATTACAAAGCATTTCTAACATTTTAATTGTATATATTTGGTCACTATAGTCCACCAAGGCTTAAAAGAGATTAAGTAACTTGCCCAAGATCACACAACTCACAACTGCCTAGCAGGAACACAAGCCCAGTGTTACTGACACAAAATCTTCATTATTATAAGAAAGGTGGGGATGGGAAATTCGCACACTTACTAACCTATTCAGGCACATTATATTCTGATTACAAATCCTTTTCTACTAGAACATCCATACATACTATTTATGAGAAAATAACAAATTTCACATCGTTCAATTATTTCAGATATGGGTAAGCCGAGTGTCTGACACAAAATTAACTATTTCTTTATCAATACCATTTAGGCATTTCTTTTTCTCAAGCAGTGGGTCCTGACTGACTTTGCAGCAAAAGAGATCATCTCAGTTTCTGACTAGAGTTTGGCTGGTTATAGGGTAGTGTATATTTAATCCAATCCATAGAACCATATAATTGTAAAAGAATCAAAGTTATCTTTTAAATATGACATTCTTTCTCTATTCAAATACTGTATCTGTTTTGTTCCATCTTGGCTTCATGTTGGGGTTAGGTTTAGAAATTGTCAAAAACACTTTTTTAACAAACTTGTTATAAACTATTACGCTGAAAGAATCAGCTGAGTAACAAACATTTCAACATGAGAAAATATTCTAGAATTATTATGGTGCTTGAAAACAAAGACTCAAAGAGTTATGGAAAAAGAGAAAGGGAAGCAAATCATAATGAATTTATTGCAAGTTTATTTATATCTGAAATGATTAATAATATGCATATTTTGTGAATCATCACTACCTTCTTCACCAGCCATGTTTTCTGTCTTCATGCAATTGTATAAAACATTTATCAAAATCTTGACATCTCTTCAAACATTGAGGTTAAGGAGTTACATATCAGACAAGAAATGAGAAGATCTATAGAAAAATAACTTGTTAACAAAAAGTCCTTATCATTTGACATTAACTGTCAGGAAAATCAGTGAAGAGAAGAGTCTTTGTTACTTGTGATAAAAGGTAAAACACAGTTATTTTAATTTTACTTTAGAGCTTTACCTCTATCTGACTAGGCAAGTATGTTAGTGTTTTTTTGTTTGTTTGTTTAGCAATCTAGATAGCAAATATTCTATATCCTTCAACTTTCTTATAAAAATAGATTGCCAGAGAAGGCAATTTATAGCACAATACTTCATAAACAAAGTATTTTCATAGATAAGCAATTTGCTACAATGTTACTTCAATTAAAGCTGATTATCTTCTTGAAGAGAAACATTATATTGCTGATTTCATATTTTTCTACCCAAAGAGAGAGTTTATATTATTTTATTTTCATTTTCTTCATATAACCTTGGAACATTAATACGTTAGGCAAGCTAATCAGGATTTTATCTTTCAGGGATTGTGCTATTTTGGGGATATTGAGCCAAAGGTTATTGGAATGGGATATGTTTCTGGAAGTGTGAAAGGGAACCTAGTACAGAATAATTAATGGGATATCAGGAAAAAAATGAGAGTTAGAATCCACAGTAGGGCTGTAATCAGTCTCCGCTATAGTCTCCTACACCATACTCCTAAATTCTTAGGTTTCTGCAAGGTAGACGGAATGCAACACATAGTCCTCAAACTATACCACAGAGAAAGGAAATCAAACTGCCCCCAGAGAAGATGGAAAGGATGACAAAAGGCACTTGGAAAGAAATGGCATAATAAATATACAAAACTATGACATTACCAGAAAAAAGAAAGATGAAAGTAAGAAAGGAAGTAAAGAAGGAAAAAAAGAATATAGCATGCAAAAGGAAAAGTATATATAGCATTCATAAGAAAACATAACACAAATAAGATGTATAAATTTCCCATGATTACTTTATGCTACTGAAGTAGTAAATACGGCTATGAATTCTGTAAAAGAGAAGATCATTGACAATATGATACACAGTGAGAAAAGACAAAAGGAGAGACTGCAAAGCTAAGTAAACAAATTAAGAAACCAAATCATACCATTATAAACCTAACAAAACAAACAGGAAAAAAGAAAAGTAATACTAAAAATCTTTAGATACTCAAACTGAATGCAAAGGAAAAAGAGATTAAAGTAATTAGAAGATGATGAAAGATATGGAAGATAATGAAGATCCAACATAAGAAAAATTGGGATCAATAACAGAATGAATCAAATAAAATATTTTAAAAATGCAGAGATGTAATGCAAGAAATGTTTCCTGAAATACAAGAAAATCTGAATTTACAAATTGAATCCTAAGAAAAACTGATACAGAACAAGGTATATAAAAACATTTTATGGTGAAATTATTAAAATTCTAGAATAAATATAGAATTCTTTGGGAATCCAAACAGAAAAAAATCAAGTTTTCTACAAGTGAGAAAAAAATTAAGGCTATCATTTTCATTTACTTTCAGCAACATTGAATTCCAAAAAATAATGGAACAATATCTCTAATGTTGGGCAGAAAAGAAAAAATATTTTATCTAGCCAACTGATAATTCAAGCATAAAGGCAAGTGACAGGCATTCTAAAACATGGAAGTACTTGAGGAATATAGAACACTAGCCAGCAAGCCACCAAATGAAGGAGCCACTGTAAAAGGAGCACCTGTGATCATCATATCTATTTCATTATAGAACTATGTTTAAACAACCAGAAAAATTATGACCTAATATCAAAAAATAGATTTATAATCTCTGACCAGATCAAAATAAGTCTATAGGTGGAGGAGGAGAGACAGGAAGAACTATATCTATTTCTTCATCTTTCTTAGCAACTAGTCAATTTATATTGTCTAAAATGGTGATATGTAGAAAAAAATAAATGACTTTCACCTTTTAAATGGCAATTTCTTTCAGGCTATCCAACCATTCATCCATCTATCATTCCATCCATCCATCCTTTTACACATAGATATATCATAAATAATGGTATTCATCAAATGTTAACATTACTTATTTCTGGATGATGAGATTTAGGGTGATTTAATGCTTTCTTTTTTTTCTGTATTGCTTGAATTTTTGAAAAGTGATCATTATCACTGTAGTGGATTAAAAGTGGCTGCAAATTCTTTTTAGCTCTTCTCATTAAGAAGTAGAGTCTATCCCCCCACCCATTTTATCTGAGTTGGACTTATGGCTGGCATTCATGAAAGGAAGTCAACAGAAGTAATACTTTGAGACTTCTATTCTTACCCTCTTGGAACCCTGAGACCCTTTCACCATGCTATGAAGAAGCCCCAGGAGAATGGCCACATACAGAGGCAGTCCCAGCCCTCACGCCGTCCCAGATGAGGCCCTACACATGTTAATGAGGCCATGTTTGACCAACTCAACCCAGCTGAGTTACTAGCTGACTGCCACTGCAGGAGCAAACCCAGGCAAGGCGGATAGAAGCACTGCCCAGTCAATTCACAGACTTATGAGAAATAATAAATTGATTTGCTTTAAGATACTAAATTTTGGAGTGGTTTCTTACCTAGCAATAGATAACTGATATATGCTTTTACAAAAAGGATCATTCCTGTCTCACTTTATGTTTTTCTTAACACCTAAAATTAGGTTACACTTCCCTACCCATTAAGCTTCCCATAGTACATAACTGCATTTACCATGTGACAGAACTTGATCATTACACTTTTCATTATGCAATATCTGTATTTTCTGCTAGGCTGTGAGCGCCATAGTGACAAGGACAGTATCTGTTTGGTCACTGCTATATCCAGAGTATCTGCCACATGTCTGATACAAAGTAGATGCCTAATAAATATTTGTTAAATGACTATAAAAAAAACTCTGAAGCATTATTGGCTTAGTGCACAAAAATAATATCTTGTAGAGTTATACTCAAAAAATAAAAAAAGACACCATGCTCTATTTATCAGTTAAGATGGCTAGTTGTAAGCAACAGAAACTGACTTAGGCTTATTTAAGCAGGAAAGGATATTGGGTAGCTCATTGTGTCTTCAGAAGGGCCAAAGAAGGTACAATGACCAAATTCACAATGCAAAACTACTACTGTCATTGGGCACCCAATGTCACAGCTGCCACTATCAATACCACTGAACAATGGATGCTAGAGCTGTCACTAGAACCACTGCCCCTGCAGCCTCTGGAAAGCTGCCACTGTTGTACCACTGCCTCCACCACCATCATTGCCACCATTATCATCACTGCCTGCATGGCCCTTCTGCTCACACTTCTATTCCTGCCTCTTCTGTCCTCACTGTCACTACTGCCACCTTAATTGATTCTGGGCAGGCTCTGCTACTTCATATCACAACCTTTCAATTCAAATTCTGTTTGGCAGAGCCTAGGAAAAGTGACCAATGTTGTAACTACAATGGAGGCTATAGAGTATCTGCCATTTTAATGTATACAGTGGGATTTGAACTATGCCTTATAATGTGAGAAAATTCCAAACATCTCAACATGGCCTCAGATACCAGGAGGCCAAAAGGAATGGTTTTCTTCATTGTTATTGCAGAAACAAGAAGTTCCATGACCCCACAAAGCTGGGTCTTTATAATGTGTCATTGGTGTTTTGAAAGCATTATTCCAATTTTGACATAGAGTTTGCTGGAGAAATGCTGGGAAAAAAAACGTCCATCAAGATGCTTGTTCAGTGTTCAGTGTTCAGCTTTGCAAATTTGTGACTGGTCAGTTTCATCCTCAACTCACACTTGACACTCATGTCTATCCTAACTATCCATTCCCCAAACTCTTCCACCTGTTTCACAATCACCCTTTTCTTTATTGTCTTGTATTCTACTTTTTATGCATTTGAATCTTTCCACTCCAAAAGAGCAGGGGCCAAATCAAAGGATCAAGGGGATCTAGTGTTTTTTGTGGGGTTGGATACACAGTACGGCCTCTCTACAAGTAGTAAATGGAAACATGAGAGAGAAACCTATCTACCCTATGCCACTTCTTTGCAGTACTGGATTCTTTTCAGTGTTTAGGGTTCCATTTGTTCAGTGGCTCAAATGGCTATTTTGGGCATTGCCTTACATCTTTCACTATCACAGTTTCCAGTTTACCCTTCAATACTTTCTCAAGCAGTTTTGACATTAAGAATCCCCTTTGTCTCATGTCTTTGAGCTTCTTGACCACATGTATGTGTTTTTAGATAGAACATGGCCAACCCCTCAGTCATCATAAAGCATTCTCCCTAGATCCTTCTCCTCATCCTCCTTTCCTTCGGCCTTCCATAGTTCCTCAGTCTAATTAAATTCTTGCTCCTTTCCACCCAAATTCTGCCCTCTCTGGTGTCTGAACTCTGAGTTATCTCTTCTTTCAGGTGCTGCTGCTGAATATAGGAATTTGAAGGTCAGGACCTGAGGAGATCTGGAAGAAATGCCAGGAAAGAATTCTTCATACTGATATGGTCTTTGGTTGAAACATCTTTAAAAAAAAAAAATTTTAAGGTCTCTCTCACTGAGGTTAAGGTCTTGCTAACATACCTTCTTTTCTTTTTATGTCAAATGAGTATCTGTCTCCTTTACAACCTTCAGTAACATTGAAAAAAAATCCACTTCTATCTAAGGAGAATTAGGAGGTTCAAGGCTCCAGAAAGGGAGCTGGAGGTAAACAAAAATTGTTCGGCAACAGTGCAAAGGCGTAATCCTCAGTCAGGCCTTAGCCAGCCCATTAGCTATCTTTCCCTCAGGGGACCCTCTCTGGAAAAGGAGCACCCATCCCCAGACCTCTCAGTCCTCCACATAAAGGCTCTGACCCTAAACTTGAGGAAGATGTAGGTCAAGCAAAATCCACTTTTTCCTTTTCCTTTGTCCATCAACTAGAACTTTTCTCTGAGGAGTGGGAGATGGAGGGAGCATGTGGGTCTCAATCTCAACCCTAGTTAACTGTTTCAAGCAGAGAATGCTGTTACTGAAAAGTCTAAGGAGAGTGTCACATATGCCATGCTACTCAAAAGGCTTGCCCAAGATCTCATATTGATTTTCATTCATTTAAAAATTGTGTTGATGCCACAGTAAACAAGCCTCAAGCAGGGGTGCTCCTGAGGTCTCTAGAGACATCTGGACACTATAATCAGGTCAGATAACCCCAGGAAATCAGCACCATGCTAGTGGGCTTAGCCTTGGAATATATGTTAACCTATCTCCCCAATGTAACAGAGTTAGACTCATTTGTAATTTTCCCACACATGGTTATTCTGCCCCTTTTATTTGAACCTATAGTTAGCACAATACCCATTAAAAACAGAAAGTATCTACAACTGCAAGCAAGACAGTTCCATCCATCTGCCTCACGGAATCTAAGCCCCCCTTTCAATCAGAAGCAGAGTGGGCCACCCCAAAATCCTCAGAATTGAGGAATGAACAAACATAAGGGAGGAATGCAACAATGGACCAAAGCAGACTTACTATTACTGTAGTAACGGAAGAACTTGTAACATTGATATAAAGACAGTGGTCACTAGAAGTGCTGAGGGAAGGGAAGGGGAAGAATAGGTGTGGTATGGGGACATTTTGGGACATTGGAATTGTTCTGCATGGCATTGCAATGACAGCTACAGACTATTATACATTTTGTCAAAACCTATAAAATTGAGTGGTGCAAAGTGTAAACCATAATGTAAACTCTAGACTATGGTTAGTAGCAATATTTCAATATTTGTTCATCAATTGTAACAAATGTACCACACTAGTGAAAGAGGTTATTAATGGAGGAAAATGTGAGAGGGGGAGGGTTGGGGTATATGGAAATCTAATTTTCAATGTAACTTTTATGTAATCTAAAAGTTTTTTAAAAATAAAGAAAAAAATTGTGTTGAAATAGTTTCTACCCCCAAAAGGCTTTAAGAACAGCTATTTTCATATCTAGTTCCTGTCACAATTATCACAATTCTACACCAGTTATTTGCAACCCAGATATGACTAGATGCCAAAAGAATGACTTGCATTTTCAGATGTGAGTTTAATGACTTTGCAGTCAGAAATTCTATCCACTTTGTATAAGTAGCCACTGCATTCCCTAATTGCTCTACATCGAATGGTCAGACTTGAAGAATGACACAGTTCTTCCTCAAAATATTAGGTACTTATTGCTTGGTTTATCGTGATTGGCTACATCATTCCCACTTCAAAAAGAGAAGTCAGTGTAGCTGAGCAATTATTTTGACCATCTCTCTCCAGACCCAGATGAAAACTTACAATACACACAAAATCATTTCAAATCCTTTTTGGAATAAGTATTTTAAATAATTAATTAATAGCAAAGTCTTTCTCTAGATAATATTGTGCCCACACCTGATGTTCGCTCATTTGTACCATAAAAGCAGGTGTTTTCTGTGATGTCCAGGAGCTGGATCAAGGTAGATCCCGTCTCTAACTGAGTCCACAGGATCAATGTAACAAAAGTTCTAGAAACACATTTCTCTGCATGTGCTTCTTAGAACAAGGATATCTCAGGGAATTAAGAGGTGTTATGCAACAAAAGTGTTCAACAATCAAGCAATTTTGAGAAAGCCTGGGTTAGATAAGGTTAGCAAAATTAAACAGACCTCACTATGGCAGGACTTTTCAGATACTTTAATATACTAATGTGCTTTGCAAACTACAAAGAAAGAGAAGTATATTTTCGCATTTTCCAAATGTATTTGATCACAGAATGCTTTTTTGCTGAGCATTTTATAGGATGAGTTCCATGAAACAGACTTGAAAACTTTGTTTGGAGGATAGACATTGCCATATTGCTCAACTTTCTTTCTCCTGAGCTGGAAAAAAACAACAAACTCATGAGAAGTATCCCTTTTTTGGAGCCATATGGTATTGATTTTTCATCTGTCAGCTGAAATATCTTTGCCACCGCCATCTGAAAGTGATGTTCCTTGTCACAAGGTATTTTGTCTGACCTCCCTGAATAAGACCAGTCCTCCTTGCCTGCACCCCCACTGGGCCTCCCAGGACAACTCCAGCCCAGCCCTGTTCCCAGAAGCTACTCATGACTTCACTTACCACTTTGGCTTCCAACCTTCTCCCTTGGGGTTTTTGCCTTGGCCTTTTGATGGTTGCCATTATCTCTAAGAACCCATCCTCTTTCTAGATGTAAGACTTGGCTCCTGCACTGTTTTGGGAAAATTCTGCTTTCCTACCCCAAATAACACAATCCCACTTCTATTAACCTACCCTCAGATCCTGGTGACCTTCCCATACATGCTTTCCAGCTCCCCATGGATGTTGTCTCGTTCTGTCCTTGACATTCACCTGTGGCTTGACCATGACATAACATTGAAAATTCGCCAGGACCACAAGATATTAAAAGGAATCCTCTTGCCACATAAAAGATCAACCTAGCTACAGATGGGGTGTACCATGAGTGCTAAGGCTCAACATCAGTGTTTGGGTCCTTTTGAGTTCTTCATGGTTTGTATGGTATAATACATGTAAGTGGGTATCTTAAAGTTATTTTGCACTAATAAACCATGGCATTACTGAAGACCTGTTCTTTCTATAGTTTTAATATCTTTTATCTGCTACATCGCCTTCCATACATTGTTTATTCACACGTTATTTGGAGTCATGACAGCTCTCTGCTTGTAGACCAGAGATTAGGATCAGGCTGTCACTTTATTTAATCTTTTGTTTTTCGTTATTTTTCTGTTAAAGTGCCCAAAGTCAAAAAAAAATAAAAAATAAAAAAAAATAAAGTGCCCAAAGTCCTTGCAGGTAGAGGTGCCTTCAAATTAAAATTTGTTGTTAATATTCCAGACCACACACACTTGGTTCTTCATGTGGCTTTGAGTTTTGCTGCTGAGATGATTGCAGATGATATTCTGATGTTGACAAACTGCCCAATTCAGACTATTTTGCAGAACTCCTTTGTTTCCTGAGGCAAACTTGGCATGGTCTTGTTAAAGTTTCAGGTGGTACAACCTGTATTCTTTCCCAAAAGTAATTTTTTAAGCTCCTTGTCATTCAGTTTAATGAAAAGTAAGTAAGTACCTCACTTGAGAGCAGCCAAATAACACCAGTTTCTTGTGCGTGTACATTTGTGGATGTGACTATGGGTGTGTATGTGTGTGAGTGCCTGTGTGTGATTGTGTGTGATGGGGGAAGTTGAGGGAAGATGACATGACCTTCATTCAAAGACCTCATGAGGTGAGAACACTTAAATGTCATAAAATGGACAAGGTTATTTATCAATTGAGAGACAGATACCAGAATGATACCTCAGCACTTATTTTCATTAACCCTGATGAAATATGTTTACAAAGGATTTAGAGGATGCTGTAAATCATATTTTTCAGGAATATGACTTCCCCATGCCAAAGTAAACCAAATTCCAGAAGCTGCCCAGAAGTCTCACCCTCAGAGAGCTGTTCTTGCCCACCCAAGCCTCCGTCTGTTCCTTAGAGGCAGTCCATTCTCCACAAGGACACCGATGTTTCCCCAGCCTGGACCTGACCACGTCAAGCCTTCACAACTCTGTTCCAAGCTGCTGTCTTTTCTAACTTGGCTGGTCTACACTTTCTCTCTGGACACATCCACACAATCTCACTTCTGAGCAAGAGTATTTGGTAGTTATTCCCCTGAGTGAATTGGCTTTT
>JAQZBX010070001.1:0-15487 GCA_029593785.1 Cabassous unicinctus
TTAGCATAGTATACAAGGTGCTTCATTCAATGGCCCCCATCTACCTGTCTAGCCTTAATTCTCATCAGGCCTCTTATAGAACCCAGCCATTTGGAAATACATAGAGCCCCCATAGCACACCATGTTACCCATACCATGGTATATATATGTTATTATGCCTTTGCCAGAAATATCATCCCCTCTTTTCTTGCCTATCTAATATCAACTTGACTTTTAATATCCAGCTCAGGTATAATCTAGTTTTCCTGAAAAATCATCTCTGAAGCTCCATGTGCTTCCACAGTGTTCAGTGCTTATCTTTATCATTGACTTTATTGCAAAACATTATAATTATTTGTTTCCTTATCTGTCTATTTCTCCAACTATACTACAAGATCTTTGATAAAATCTCTGAATCCAATTGACTTTATCTCTGAATCGCCAGCATCCAGCACAGGGACTAGCACACAGAAGGCATTCAACATCTACCTTAGGATGAGCAAACATTATTTCAGAATCTGCTTGTCAAAGACTCTAGGCTATTAAGCAGAATATGCTACGATCCCCTCCCAGTCTGTAGACCTTTACTTCCAAATGGCACACCACTACCCCAAACTCAACACATCCCAAACTCAATTCATTACATTCTGCCTCCACTCACATGTATCATACTCAGTTGATGTTTTACCATCTGAAGTCACCCATTGCAGCCAACGTGGAATCATTTTGACTTCTGCCGCATTTTCATCCCTGAGGTGCCTTTCCTCACACATCTCCTTGGCCTTTCCTCTTCCTTCATCCTTTGATCTCCTACGCATCCTTTGAATTCCTACCCAACTCAGATGTGATCCTTTCTCTGCAAATTCTTTCCTATGTCCCAGCCAGAATTAATCTGGCTTCATTTGTGTTATCATATGACATGCTTTCTGTTTGCACCAATTTGCATCTGTCTCTCTCACAAGTGAGTGAGACTTTTAAAAGAAAGAGCTATTTGCACTTTCAGAGAAGGCAAGTGAGTGGTAATAAAAAGAAACAGCAAAGGAAGAAAAACAGAGAAAAAGAGAACATCCTTTAAAAATTGTGAGTAAATTATTTTTAAAAATTCATATGAAGAAATCCAGGAAAGCAATTTTCTTCAGAAGAATGTATTAGAGTCTTCTAGATATTTCCATCCAGCCATCCATACCCCCTCCCCTAACAGATATTCTCCCTGGTTGACCATAAGGAGAATTCATTTGCGGATTCCTCCTGCTGCAAAATATAAAAGGATTATCATTTGAGCAGGGACTCTGACCACTGAAGTGAAGCTTTGCTTTTCTCACTGTGTACCTCCTCTCTCCTACCTCTTACTCTCCAGCTTTTGCATATACCCTGTGGCCTGTTTTCTTTGCCTCAATTCTGATTCCTTGCTCCATCTTGGTTTCCTCTTCTGCACAAGTCCTATGTCTGGACTAGCTTCACAAATTTGTCCTGGCTCTCTGAATGTTTTCTTACTTTCTGTTCCCCACAATCCCCTTCAGTCTGTACCTTACAAGGGCAAGATAAGTATTCCCCATATTCATTCTTAAAAAGGAATCATCCTGGGGAAAAATGATAGGATGATAGACTAAAAGCTCTATCAGATGCACTGAAGGTTACTTATAGCCCTAAAGTTTATGGCTGCACAATTTTAAGAGAAATGAGCAGAAACCATAGACCTCACAAGAAACCTCACAAGAATAATCAAATGATTATAAATTCAGAAAATAAAAACTCAGAAAAGGTAAAGGAAGCTGTTAATAATTACACTGGAAATTATGGGGATGAGAAATGACAGCTGTACCTTGCTTATAAGAAGAATTTTTTTAAAATGTTGACCTGCTGTTCTCCCTTTCCATAGGGGACCATGCACTGGGAAGAAGGCTAAATCTCCATAAGTGTGGACATAAGGAAACATCTCCCTACTGCAAGGGTTACTAGTCCTCAGCAATGATGTTGAACTTCTTTCTCAGAGGATGTGGAAAATTTAGAAATCATGAATTTCAGATGGCTTGAGTGTATTTCTGATCTTTTGACCTGTTACAAGTTGAAAATTTGCACTTTTCATTAATTATCTTAAATGAGTTCCCTGCAGTGTCCATATGCTTTCTGAGTGCTTCACTGAGAATCACGTTGTGCCTTGTGCTCCCATAAGGCCCCTATTTGTAGGTAGAATTTTTGTCCAGAAATTATTCTCCAAATTCGTAGAAACCCAGAATCCTATAACAGTCTGAAAAATAAAATATCCCTTTTGCACATATTGTTTCCAAATCCCCAGAGATCATTCACTTATATTTTCTAAGTTAAGCTTTCTTGTCCATCCTATCATCATATTAGCCTAGCACTGCAGCTGGAAGCCTCCAAGACAATACACTTTAAGTAGCCTCTATTTATAGTGTTTCACATGAAAAGAACAAATTCAGTTTGTCAGAGATTCTGTTCTAAAGCGGTCTTATTATGTTTCTTTCTCTGGCATCAGTTTTGAAAACTAAGGTTATTTAGGGGCAGGGGTTCTCATCCATGGCAGATTCATGATACATGCTCATGACACCCTGACTTCAGAACAGCTACAACATAAAAAGATCTTTCATGTGTTCCAGCCCATTGGCTGTCCTTTCTGAAAGCACAGATCCGCAGCTGAGCAATAAATCTTAACAGTCATACCACACTTCATTTCACTGCAACCTACAAGGCAAACACTTGCTGCTTTCATGCCTTTCTACTTTATTTTTTAAATTATTTGAGTCTCATGGGGTTAGATGATGAAGGTATGTGATGGCTGAGGACTTACTTTCAGAAAGTGATGGCAGCTCTCGAATTTGGGGACATTCCTCCTCTGGCTCGTCTCTAAAGTATTTCTCAAGAAGAAAAGCAGGTTTATTCACTTCAGGCAGCTCCTTCAGGACTCCGATGTTTAATGACCTAAATGCACCTTCACAACAGCAGGTTTCAGGGGAGGACAGGAGGAAAATACGATATCATTAATTCCTCGGAAGAAGCTAGCACATTTCCAAGCAAAGCTGTTTTAAAATTTAACCTTCCTGTTACTCATTTGGTACAGCTGCAGCCATCAGCCAACCCTATAAACACAGCTGTTCAAGAGAACTCCAGAGTCCTTTTTATCCAAAGGGACCAAAAAGAACTCAAGACTTCCCACTTATTTATTATTTTATTTTGTATTCCTTCGCTATTTTCACTTGGAAATGAGTATTGTGCAGTTTCGGAAAAGCTCCAGTCTCCCTTTTATCTACAAGAAAATTGTATCCTTTGTGAAATGGAATCTATTTTTTTAATGTTATTTAACAGAACATCTAAAATTTTGAATTTTCAGGTGCTTTTTTCCTTTTGCTAAAGCATTGTATTTTGTGCATAATGAGATGATGAGAAGTTATTTTAATCATGGTCTTAAAAGCAAAGTCCTGGACAAAATGAAAAAGTTTTCATTTTGCTTCATGTGATAAAATGGATAATGGAATAGAAATCTACAAAAGCTTAATTCAAGATATGGTTTTATATTTATGTTTGATTATTGGCTTTGTGAAGGTAGGAACTGTGCTTTTGTCATCACGGTGGTCTCAGTAACTAGGAACAGGAAACATACATATTCAACACCTACTAGGGAACAGTCACGTGCTGTGTCAGTGGTTCTCAAACTTCAGTGTGCATCAGAATCTCCTGGAGAGCTTACGGATACCTAGATTGCTATGTACCACTCCCCAGTTTCTGACTTAGTTTGGCTGGAGCGGGACACCAGAATTTGCATTTCTAACAAGGGACCACACTGTGAGAACCAATCACTGTGCCTTGTAAGTCAAAGAAGGAATTTCACAACTTGCAAGATGTCATTATACCCAACTGACAGATGAGGAAACAGGGGTTCAGAATACTTTAGTAATTTGCCTGAGTTTTTATAGCTGGTAAAGGGCAGATAATGGATTTAAAATCAAGTATGTTTAACTCCAAAGGTTGTGCTCCAAGGTAAGTGATGATGATGATGATGATGATGATGACATATTGGGCTTCTACAATATGCCAGGCACTATTCAAAATACATTTCATATAATAGCTCATGTAATCTTGACAAAAACACTGTGGAATATACGGGTTTATAAATGTGTATTGACTGGTAGCAAGTAATTGTGTACCTTTTGATAGCAAAGTTTCTTCAGAAATTCTAAAATCAACATATCTGCTCTATGGGAGCACAGCTTCCCCCTGAATATATGTTGATAAAGATTTGCATATGAGTGAAATTTTCTCCTGATACAATGGAAATTTGAGAATGTTTCTCACGTAAGTTTCTGAATGATATACTTCAGTATGATATTATTCACTCTCTCTTAGCCTCCTCTACACTATGACAATTTCATGTGCAGCCTTGGACAAGTCACTTAATGTGTCTGAGCCTCAGTTTCCTCCTTTGTAAAATGGAGATTGTGAACATTAACGTCAGGTTGTAAAAAAAAAGTTTGCATATATATATTGTATAAAAACATAGCTTTGTCTTAATCACACCAATTTATAAAGTAATACTATTATAAAAATATATCAACAATGATTACTTACTGAATGATTTTTGTAGAACTTCACCATTGTAAAGTTTAGGTGTTTTTTTCTTATGGATAGTTCTTTCTTTATATTTCTTATCAAAATTTATATCTTCTGATGGTCTGACACTGGAAGAAAATAATTCATGTTGGAATAGAGTATTAACCACATAGAATGAACAGACATTTTCTGGCTATAAGTACATATCATACTGTGACAAAACAAAAAACCAAAAATATTTATTTTCCAGTGTACCTCAGTAGTGACATTTTTTACAATGACCAAGCTACAACTTTACAGCTTTGACTAAAATGCCTATTAGCCAGGTGATGATATAGAAAAGGATGAGAGGCTGAGACGTTGCTTAAGCAAAGATCCCATCCCTATAACAACTGGAAAGTCAAACAAAAAACTATGCAGAAGGAAAATTTCACAGAAACACATACACATTATCTTAGCCATGTATGTAAATTACATGGGTTACTGTGAAGTAAGCATCAGTGGTTTGTGTCAAAGGCCTATTATCTAAAGTAGGCTTGGAGCTTCACTTATGGGATCCAAAATGGAAAAATATCCAGTGGTTTTGAAGTTTGTCATATAAATCTATAAGAAAACGTTACATTAGCATGATTCCACAGAAAAGGTTTTTGTCAATCAAACACAGGGAGTGAAATCATTATACAGCTGAATATAATTCCAGTCAGAAACCAGAGAATGGTCTCAAATGCATTCAACCTTCACTGTCAGACCTTAACCTTATTAGCTGCAAGTTATGCAGCCAAAAATCGTTATTAGGCTCTTGGGAGCACCAGGCCAGAGAACAGTCCCATCTTTGATAAAATTGTGGAGTGCCAAGGGGATCTTGGCCTGCCCTCCCCTCCCTTCCTTACAACCTTTAGCCCTACATAGTTACCACACCCCATCCTCTAATTTCTATCTCCACTTCTGCTATGTATTTACTAAACTTGGGACCTTGAGATGTTTCCTAAACTCTCAGCCTCAGTTTCCTCCTCTATAAAATGGATTCTTGGGGTTTTAAAGGATATAATAGATGAAAGTTCAGTGAAGTGCCTAATAAACAACAGTATTCAGTAAATGTTAATTTACCACCTTCCTTTCCCTCCACTCTATTTTTGCAGAATCTTCCAAACTCAAAAAATAAAAATAAGATATCAAAACAAGTAAAATTACAAGATAGCGCTCTCTTAAAGTTAATATCGGGTGTTATTTATATCACTTTATGTAGCATTTTGTTGATTGCTTTTTTGTATTCAAATAAACTTTCTATTTTAGACTAGTTTTAGATCTACTGAAAAGTAGTGAACACAGTACAGAGAGTCCCCACACATCGCTAGCCCAATTTTCTCTATTGTTAACACCTTACATTACCTTTTGTCATAACTTAGAAACCAAAATTGGTACATTACTATTCACTAAACTCCATATTTTACTCAGATTTTATTAGTTTTTTTCCCTAATGTCCTTCTTTTTGTTCCAGGATCCCCTCCAGAAGATCAAATTATATTTATTCACTCTCTCTTAGCCTCCTCTACACTATGACAATTTCTTGGACTTTTCTTGTTTTCCATGACCTTGATAGTTTGGGGGAGTACTGGTCAGGTATTTTGTACAATGTCCCTCAATTTTGGTTTGTCTAATGTTTTTCTCATGATTAGCGTGAGGTTAGGGGTTATTGGGAGAAAGACAGAAGAGGTAAATTACCATTCTCATTACATCCTAGCAAAGATTCCTGCTATCACCCTGACTTATCACTGTTGATTTAAACTTTATCACCTGGCCAAGGTCGTGTTTACCAAGTTTCTCCACTGTCAGTAACTTTTCCCCCTCCTTTCCCTACTCTAGTCTCTGGAAGCCATTTACCAAGAGTTGCCCTCACTTAAGTTAAGCTTCATCTCCTTAAGGGTGGGAGTTGCTACATTAAAAACTCTTTGGAATTACAGAATGCTATTTTTTTTAGGGGAGCTTTGCCATCCAAAAAACTTGGGGCAGGTGGGCAGTTTTTCTTCAAATTATGCTTGAATGGCTTCCCTCACAATATGCAATCTTCTAAGTTAAGAATATTATTAATCACTAATTGGATTTGAAGACAAGAACAATGTCATCCTTAGAAAGGGAATTCATAACCATAACAGGTTGCTGTTGGGTACTGGAAGGGTGGATCTGGTGAGGTTAGGCCGTGCAGCTATTGGGTGAAGATTCCTTTTTCGTTTTTTCCAGAGAAAGTATTGTTGACATAAACTGAAGTGCAAAAGGTTGAGGGAAGCCTTAAAGAAGGGAGGTTCCTCTTTTGACTGATTTAACAGACCCTGATTCTTCCTGAAACACCCTAATCCCTGGCTCATGGTGCCCTATCTTGTGGAGATTTTCCTGGCTTTTGGACCATTTGCTTTCTGGCTCTCTCATTCAATGGTATTTAAATTAAGTATCTTTTGTATGAAACAGGAGACTTTGCCCTTCCCCACTAAAGAATTTTAGCTATGAAAGGAGCAATGCAGGTAGAGGGTAGGAGATGATCTTCTGGAAACTGCAACAAATTGCACTACTTAGATGGCTACCTATGAAACATGGCTAGGTCGATAAAGCTCCAAGGCAAGGGGCAACTCTATTGCACTAGATTTTAGAATCAACTTCATGTTCAAAGGCCAAACTATTGCTTCCTTTCCATAGACGTCTGTCACATGGGGGAGTGGAGACTATGAATATGTAGAGGTAACTGAAAACGGGGAATATTCCTAAAAGGAGATGTGATGGAAGAAGAGAAGGAAGAAAAACAATGTAATGAAGAGCTAAAATGGTGTTTAACAACTATTTATGAGGATGTCTCATCTGATGATGCAGGAAGTAGGTTTATTATGGGCTTCAGCAGCCTCAGTGTTAATTCTTTGGGATAAAAAGACTCTAAGTGGTTTCCAATCTCTCAGTTCTGGCTACAGAAGGGAGAACTGATGACTGTGACAAGACCTTTAGCGCCCTACTAGGCATGAAAGGAAAGTCAAAGTGCCTAGTGTAGTGGTTAACATATAACAAGTACTTGACATATATTTGATAACTTGATTCAGAGACCATTTACCTTTTTTATCTTTTCACATGTTACTTGGTAACTAGGCAGGCAACAGAGTAGTGGCAAAGAGTAATGACCATGGTACCAGATGGCCTGGATTCCAGGTTCATCTCTTGCTGCTTGGTTGACCTTGGGTGAGTGACTTAACTTCTCTCTGCCTCAGTTTCCTCAGCTGTGAAATGGAGATGGTATTCATAGCTATCTCTTAGTGTTTTAGTAAGAATTAAATGAGTTAATTCACAGACAAATCTTAGAACAGTGCCTGGAATATAGTAAGAGCTCACTAAGTGTTGGCTACTAATACTTAAGCAAGAAAAACAATACTTTTCACTCAAACCAGGGAGTTTCAATATGAAGCCCATTCTAACACTGGGAACTATCAGAATTATCAGACAACAAAAAGATGTGGCTCTCCCAAAATAATAATTTGCTGCACTAATATTTTAAGACTTAAGACTCTCCCCCAAATATAATGTGTTTTCATTTGTCATGTATGGGCATTGCCACAGAGTTTTGGTGAAAGTAGACTGTTGATCTTCCAAGTAATTTACTTTGTATAAGGCCTGATTTAAAATGGGATTTTAATGTTTTGTGTGTTTTTTCTCACAGCTGTGCATCAATTTTCTAATTTAATTTCTCACATGAGATCTGAGAGCATCATTAGGTAATTGATGGCATAAAAATAATATTAAATGTCAGTTCCTTTATAACAATAACATGGAATTTAGAACATTGTAATCATTTCATATATTTTGAGGAGCATTAACTTGAAGTGTACCTTCTGCCTTATGTAAACTTACTGGGAAAGTAATAGAAATTTTTGTTTCATTTCTCATCTGATTATTTTATCCTGGTTTCTAATAATGAGCCCCTCCCTCCATAAACAATTATTTTTATTGGTGGCCAAAGGGAAATGTGTCAGGAAATAGGAGGAATAGATGTATTCTTTGTTGCCCTAGAATAAGAATGAAGATCAAGTGGTGAGAGTTTTACAAATGGATAGATTTTGACTTAATGTTAGAGACATTCTGTAATACAGAGTGGTTCAATGACAGAGAAATGATGTGTAAGACATTGAGAGTATCATTACTCAATTATTCAATTATTCAAGAAAAGGCTAGACTATGTTTCTCTTACGGCTGCTGTAGTATAGTCTAGTAGAACTCTAATAGCTCTTTCCACTTCATTATTGTGATTATGTAGTTCACTGGAAATATCAAACCTTCACAAATAATGAAAATATTCAATTTAAAACAGTGGTTAAGATATAACGACAACACTTCTAAGACAACATTCACTGTTGGTTCAGAGTCAGGAAAGCAGCTATTTTCATATACTGCTAGTGGGAGAGGCCACTTTCAGGAACTCAACTTATCAAGACAATCCAAAGGCCTTTAAACCTTTTGACTCAGGAATTGCACTTCAAAGAATTTATTCTAATGATGAATTCCATCAGGTGGTTTAACGTGCACATAAAGATATTTAAAGAATTGTCTGCCCAGTTAAAATGTGTAAATACTCTAAATGTTTAAAAAGAAGAGAACACAATGAATTGCTTAAAGAGCCATCATAAAAGTTGATGCCTCTGGACATTCATATTGATTAGTATGGACATGTGATTAATGTGTATTTCTTGAGTGCAAAAACAAGTTATAAACTGCGTATGCTGAGTTCCCATTTTAATAAAATGTATATATGTGTATTTGTCTAAGTGTTTCCAGAATAAGACCAAATGAAATGCCTAAATGTTAGTAATGGTTTTGCTACAGGTGATTTCTTTTTATATTTTTCTTCTTGCTTCTTTGTACTTCCAAGTTTTCCCATAATGAAAGTATATTATTTTTGTAATAAAAAAATTCTAACATTATCCAAATTATTCATCTTGCCTATATTTTTCTGTATTAGAATAATTTTGCATGAATACAGAGGCCAATACTGTTGCATATTAAGAAAAATGCACGTCCACTCTGGGTTTTGTTCCTTATTTTGTCCTTGCATTTATTGCTTCATTTAAAAAAATTTTCTACTGGCAGTATTAAAATGAAGATAGCTCTTTACCACTACCTACTTCTCACACATAATATTATAAGATAGTTTAAGCACTACAGAATCCAGGAGTTTATGCATAATCTAGAAGATAATATTTACCAAGATTGTTTGTTATCTGGAAAAGAGAATCTTAAAATGAAAACATAGTTTTTAAACATTTAATTTGTTCCTTTATTATTCCTGCTTTTTGTATTTTCTATTGCCTTTTTCTTTCTGCTTTTCCATCTTTTTTAATGTGCTTTCACCCTCCATGTCAACATACCCCCATCTACACACCCACACCCCAAACTTGCTTTTTCCCCTTTAGTCTCTATAAATTCTTTCACACGTTTACTTTTCTTTCATATTTTTCATATGGACAAAAAAATTGTATGATTTGCTCCTTGGATTTTACTAATCTTGTAGCCAGGTTTTGTCTAGGTTCTTGACTAAGCTGCAAGAACTGAATTTCAAGAACAAGCCATGTTGATTAGGGCAGTAATTTATTAAGGTAGGGAAGAGAAATGGGAGAAAATAACAGATCATGGGGCCCAGAGAGAGGAAGGGACTGAAGAGTGATAAAGAGGGCTGATGTACAGACTACAATTTCCCCATTATAAATGTCCAGGTTTTACTTGCGTGGCCATTATGGCAGGGAAAAACGGCACGAGCAGGGCGCAGAAGGAAGGAACAGAGACAGGCACCGGGACAGAGCCGCTTTGCTTTCTTGCTTGTCTTTTAAACCATTAATTATTCCGCTCCTTTGCTAATGGCATGGGAGGAGTTCCAGCTGTTTGCTGTTGTGATTGATTACCCCACCCATCAATCCCCCAGGAGGGCCCAATGATAAGGCCCCTGGAAAATATCCTGGCTTCCAGAGGAAATCCTGTTCCCGAATGGGAGAATCTCTCAAGGGTCTTCCAGCAGACATCTTGGGGGACTGGAGGACATGTGTTAATGGCGGTGGTTTTTCTGCCAGTTTCCAGATCCGTCTATTGATTCCCTATCAAGCCTGCTTCAATCTGATTAACTAAAGGGGTGGATTTTTCAGAACTGTATTTTCTTAAGGATAAAATGATCTTTAATCTCCTCAGTATTGCATGGAAGCTAGGAAGGACATTTTACAGCTGACAATTTTATTGAGCTTGTGTGTTTTTCCACATAGAATTCCTGGTCACGTTCCTGAGAAAAGTGACAGATATACCCAACAAGCCAATTCTGAGGCTATATTTTTAATCATTTTTTCAATTAGTTCTATAATTCTTAAATGACATTATTCTGTACTATCTCAAAATGACAAATCTTAAAATTATTTTAATCCAGGTATCTATATTTGATAAAAGCAGACATTTTAAAGATCAAAGATACTTTCTGATGTATTATTTTGTCATTCAAAAAATGCTATATGACAAAGAGATAACAGTGTATATTTTTACCCCTGGAAATCTCCCAAGGCCCAATGAAATTTATATCCAAGGTGAGACCACTCTGCTGTACTTATATTTAATTTAATAGAATGCAAGACTCCAGTTGTAAGGGAAATATCTGAATGTAAAGAACCTACATATCAGAACTAATTTTAGTAACAAAAACTGTCAGGAAACAATAAGAAATGAAATAAGATAAGATAGCACTCAGGAAAGAAGAAGTAAAACTGAATTCAAATTGTCTGGGTTTTTAAGTCTAAAGAAAGGCTGATAAAAGAACACAAGCTGGAATAACCAAGTTTGTCATAAGGAACAGGGAATTAGTACATTAGCTGAAATACTCTTAAACAGGAATCTATAACATTTGTCTTCACTCTTCCATGATCAATCTGTATTACATTAGGGAAGGTAAACACTCCAGGCTTTATTTCTTCATCTGTAAAATTGAGTTGGGTTTGCGGGGGAAGTGGGGGTTGGTATTTCATTATATGTAAAACCTTTCCATTCCCAGCATTCTCTGATTGTACAAGACTGGTCATGCTATATTTCTTAAATCGAAAAGATCCTTCTGCCTGAAAGTAAAATGCCACTTGACATTTCAGCAAGCCATAATTCAAGGAAACAGAAGAGCAAATACAAAAGCATTATGTAGTATAACAGGATGTTTATAGGGGAATTTTTTTCTATCTCTCTGTCAGCAAAGACCTGAAAAGTCTGAATGCAAATTAATTAATAAGGAGGTAAAAACTATTCCCACATTCCAAAATATGGCACTAAACTCCTTTTGCAGGTTCACTTTGCCAACATAGTGGCTCCAAACCTGATCCTGTGATCCTTAGGTCAAACCCCACTCTAGGGTATAAAGAGAATAAGAATGCAAGAACCAGAAGAGAGGACTGTATTGGAGAGAGTTGTAGACATGCACTGAGTCCCACTCCCATAGAAGGAGAAGGAAGCTTCCCACTCATTTCAAGCCTTCATTCACATAGACCTTAACATGTACTCCCTGGGGTAACCATTAGAGGGACACAGTGGACCAGTGTCTCATTAACACCTGAAAAGGTCTGAAGGAAAAAGCTGTGGCTGGAGCTAACCAATAGGGCAGAGAGAGAGGGGATAACAGTGGAGCAGTTGGTGTGGCAAGGACCAGTGAGTTTCCCATGGGCAACCCAGGACATTCCAAGTTAACCCAGGAGGGAAGCCTGTGAGTTTCAGAAAAACACTGTGGGGTGTATTGCCAGAAGCAAAAGCTTGTGGGGTGAGCCACTAGAGATGAACCAAAAGGTGCATTAGTCTAGAAATGTGCAGTGCCGAGGTCCCTGATGGGGGCCATAAAAGAACCCTCAACTGTACCCCCAGAAATAGAGTAAGTTTGCACATCTGCCATGCCTGGAAACAGCAATGCCAGCCCTTTCCTTCTCCTCCCCCATTCCTCCTTCATTCCTCAATGTATCTAAAACTGTGGGTTAGTGAACTGAAGGGAAGAAGAAAAAGAGTAAGACAGAATCAGAGAAGAAATTTTTAAAAATCAAGCATCACCACCACCACCACCACTTATGCCACCTTGATTTTGATGATGACATTGGTTGTAGTCATTGGAGGTGTCTAAAAAAGCCATGGAAAGTAAGTTTTCACCAAAAGGGCAGAGGATGTTAGTCCCACAGGGTGGGTTTGAAAGACCTTGAGAACACAGCAAGAATAAAATTGGTATATGATTATCCTCTATTATTATTTTTATTAGGAGGTACTGGGGATTGAAACTGCGACCACATACATGTGAAGCAGGCACTCAACCACTGAGCTACACCCACTCCCTTATCCTCTATTTAGTTCCACCTATTCAACAAAAAAGGTTAAAGTAATATTGAATTTAGTCATGGTGGGAATTTTATAGAACTATTTTCTTGTCAGTTCTCAGTAAGTCCTATTACTTTCCTTACTAGGAATAGATAATAAATCAAAAGTACTAAAATATTTTTCCTATTCTTTAAGTAGTAGGTGAAAATATGTCTACAAAAATTCTGCTTTATAACAGTGTATGCAAATTTGGAGAAGTGAATCTTTTTAAAAACACTAAAAAGTTGAGGATGAACTGTGAGATTATGAGATCAGGAGTAAAGGCAACAAGAGAAATAAGCTGCCTAGTATTAGGTGTTGGGGACCTTCACGGTAGCACTCAGATCATATGCCTTGTCAGCAGCACCGGTGACATGTAACATGGCCGCTAGGGCTAAGACAAAGAACAGCTTTAGCCTCCTTCTAGGAAGTTAAGAAAAGTTCGCGCCAAAAGCGCACCCTTTTCACGCCTAAAGCAACTGCCATCTACCATAGCAACAGGAACCACCAATCCCAAACCGCTACCCATCTTTAAACCCACCAATCCTCACCCTCCTCCCCGTTCGCGCCACAATGTTCCCGCACGCGCGAATAGTCGCCATCTTCACCACGCCTAGCAACTCAAATTACCCAATCATGTATCTACACCTGAGCCTTAATGCACTCCCCTTTTCCCTGCTTTATAAAAGAGCTGATTGTAACCCTCGCGCAGAAGAACAACAGCAGAGCAACAGAAGAGCCATGTTAGTAGAATAAAGTGCACAGTTATTTCTTTACAGTGTCTACGTCTCATTCCTTCGCTGGGTAACTCGGAGTCTCAGTTGATTTGTCCCGCGGGACGGGATAATTAGGAAGATAAGAAGACTGTAAGAAGGGCCCCCACAGACTTGTGTAGAGAAGAAATGGCTGAACACCATGGAGGATGTGCTAGAAGCCTTAAAGGAGAGTGATATATAATATTCAAAGTTAAATTCTTTGAATTTCGGTGATATAAACCACTGTCCACCTTATCAAAACCAGGAATAAAAATCTTCTACACATATATTTTCAGAACGGGACTAATTTCTACAATTAGGTTAATGATGGAACAGAAATAAAAGAGTAGAAGACACTGAATAGAAATCAAGAATTCAATGGAGGCAAGAAATAAGAAATGACCCCTTCTTCAACACACACAAACCAATCCTAAAAATTTCATACAAATCTTGAGGTACTCGTTGGTCAACCCATGGAGCTGAGAAGGGAGTCCAGACCAATCTGATGGAGACTTCAAGGACCAGGAAGACTCCAGCTGACATCTGGGTAACAAACTTACTTGTATGTTGAGTCTTCTTTGATTTTCTTATCAAGTGGCGAATGTTCTGCTGGATCTAAACATGATTCTTCCTTAGAAAGCATCGGTATCACCCTTATACTTTCCTCTTGAATCTCATTTTCCATTAAATTACTATCTCTTTTGGGAAGGTGAAAACAGTTTTCAATTTGCCAATGCTTTGCCTGAAAAAATAAATATATTTTATATTTATCAAATTTATCATTATCAAATATTTATGTACTAGAGAACTAACGAATCCTGGGAATAAGCACACAAAAACATGTATATAATATGGTTCCTGTCCTCAAGGAGCTTACAGCATTACTTGGGAGAAGAGATATATGCATATAATTTGTGATAAGGACCATAAGAAAGACACAAAACTTCTCTGAAGGGGTTATAATGAGGTACAAAAAAATTAAGTTGCTATTCCCACTTTAAAATTCTAAACAGTAAGATTTATATTTACTAAAAAAAAGAAACAGTAAGCTTTTGTTAAAAAATTGCCAGAATTAATTTTTCCCACATCTACTTTTTTTGCATCTTACCTCCTAAACTTAAAAAAGAAAATTTACTCTTCAGAACCCAGACCAAATATTGAGTACTTTTTCTCAAAAAATATATATGTTATATGCTAGTTTTCACAGATCTTGGCTACAATTCTTTTTTTTTTTTTTTTTGGCTACAATTCTTAACATGCATCCATCTAGCAAAAGCTTACCAGTGAATCAAGTTTATATTTTAAATACAGAACCCACTTCCTTGCCTTTTATCAATTCACATCCTACACACAGGAATGCACCAGAGAACACAGCCTGTGTGATATGAGGAGCACATTAGGGTATTCAAATACCATAGGGTATTTGACTGTAGTGATCAACATTTATCAAGGTTTGCAGAGTAAAATGCTGCAAAGTCATATGATGAATAGCAAATGAAATTTAGCCTCAGGTGTTGTTAGCCAAAAGGGAAAGATGAGGACAGCAGTGAATTCGGGAGAACCTAAATTTTACGTAAAGGCAGCCATAGTTACTTTCAGGGAATGACATACATTCTTTTTCAAGAGGAGCCAGAAATCTGAATCTTTACATGAAATCTCTTGATGTTTAAATGTGGAAAGCTTAAGTGAATTTTAAATATTGGGTGAACAGACATAATCAAAGGCACCAACCATAAAATCAACCAGATTGGGGGGGGGGGGCCACAAAACTCTGCCCCACACAAAGTGATTAGTGCTTGAAGAGGGGCTGGATA
>JAQZBX010070002.1:0-15485 GCA_029593785.1 Cabassous unicinctus
TTTTTTTTTTTTTTTTTTTTTAATAGTGGCCATTCTGTAAGGTATGAAGTGATCTCATTGTAGTTTTGATCTACATTTCCCTAATAGCTAGTGATGTTTCCCTACATTTTATTCTAGCAGTTATATGGTTCAAGCTTTTATGTTTAGGTCCTTGATCAATTTTGAGTTAATATTTTGTATAAGGTGTGAGATGGGGGTCCTCTTTTCCTTATTTTAGCTATGGATATCTAGTTCTCCCAGCATCATTTATTGAATAGACTGTTTTTGATCCAGCTGGGTGGGTTTGACAGCCTTGTTGAACATCACTTGACTATTTTTGAACTCTCAGATTCCATTGTTTAATATGTCTATCTTTATGCCAGTACCTAAGTTTTTTTACCATTGTACCATTGTACCTAAGTTTTATGCATTAAAGTCAGGTAATGAGAGTCCTCCAACTTCATTCTTCTTTTAAAAGATATTCTTGGCTATTTGGGGCCCCTTACCCTTTCAAATAAATTTGATAATTGGCCTTTCCATTTCTGCCAAAAAGGCTGTTGGGATTTTGATTGGAATTGCATTGAATCTGTGAATGAGTTTGGGTAGAATTGACATCTTAATGATATTTATTCTTCCAATCCATAAACACAGAATGTCCTTCCATTTATTTAGGTCTTCTTTGGTTTCTTTTTGCAATGTTTCATGATGTTCTAAATACAGGTCCTTTATGTCCTTAGTTAAGTTTATTCCTAAATATTTGATTCTTTTAGTTGCTATTATAAATGGAATTTTTTTCTGACTTCTTCCTCAGATTACTCATTAGTAGTGTATAGAAACACTGATTTTTGCGTATTAATCTTGTATCCTGCCACTTTGCTGAACTTTACTATTAGTTGTAGTAGCTATGTTGTGGGTTTTTCAGGATTTTCTAGATAAAAGATCATATCATCAGCAAATAGGGAAAATTTACTTTCTTTCCTGTTTGGGTGCCTTTTATTTCTTTCCTTGCCTAATTGCTCTAGCTAAAGCTTCTAGCACAATATTGAATAACAGTGGGGACAGTGGGCATCCTTGTCTTGTTCCCGATCTCAGCAGGAAAGCTTTCAGTCTTTCACTGTTGAGTACAGTGTTGGCTGTGGGTTTTTCATATATGCACTTTAGCAAGCTGAGTGCTAAAAGTCCTATCTTTTGGAGTGTTTTTCTCAAGAAAGGATGCTGTATTTTGTCATGTGCCTTTTCTTCATCAATCGAAAGGATCGTGTGATTTTTCTTCTTCAATTTATTAATGTAGATTATTATACTAACTGATTTTCTTATATTGACCCACCCTTGCATATCTAGGATAAAACTCAATTGATCATGGTGTGTAATTCTTTTAATGTGCTTTTAGATTCAGTTTGTAAATATTTTATTGAAGATTTTTACATTTATATTCATTAGAGAAATTGGTCTGTAATTTTCTTTTTTCATGGTATCTTTATCTGGCTTTGGTATTAGGGTGATGCTGGCTTCATAGAATGAGTTTGGTAGTGTTCCTTCCTTTTCAATTTTTTGGAAGAGCTTGAGCAAGATTGGTATTAGGTTATCTTTGAATGATTGGTAGAATTCACCTGAAACCATCTGGTCCTGGGCTTTTCCTCTTTGTGAGGTTTTTATTGACTGTTTCAATCTCTTTACTTGTGATTCATTTGTTAAGGTCTTCTGTTTCTTCTAAGATCAGTGTAGGTTGTTCGTGTGTTTCTAGGAATTTGTCTATTTCATATATATTGTCAGTTTTTTTGGTGTATAGTTGTTCTTAGTATCCTCTTATCTCTCTTATTTCTGTGGGGTCAGTGGTGATGTTGCCCCTCTCATTTCTGATTTTATTTATTTGCATCTTCTTTTTTTCTCTTTGTCAGTTTAGCTAAGGGTTTGTAGATTTTGTTGATCTTCTTGAAGAACCAACTTTTGGTTTTGTTGATTCTCTCTATTGTTTATTTGTTCTCAATTTCATTTATTTCTGCTAGATCTTTATTATTTCTTTCCTTTGGCTTGGTTTGGGAATTAATTTGCTGTTCTTTTACTAGTTCCTCCATGTGTGCAGTTAGGTCTTCAATTGTAGCTCTTTCTTCTGTTTTTAATGTAAGCATTGGGGGCTATAAATTTCCCTCTCAGCACTGCCTTTGCTCTTTCCCATAGATTTTGATATGTTGTATTCTCATTCTCATTTGTCTCAAGATAGTTACTGATTTCTCTTGAAATTTCTTCTTTGACCCACTGATTATTTAAGAGTATGTGAATTTTCCCTTTTTCTGTTGGTTAATAATTCCCAGCCTCAGTCTATTATGATCAGACAATGTGCTTTGTATAATTTCAGTCTTTGTGATTAACAAATCAATCACAAGTAAAAGATAAGAGACCTATCTTGTGACCCAAGGGTGATCTATCCCAGAGAAGGATCTATGAGAACATGAGAAGAATGTATATCCTGCTGTTTTGGGGTGTAATGCTCTTAAAATGTGTAAGTTCTAGCTAATTTATCATATTATTCAAGCTCTCTGTTTCCTTATTTACCCCGTGTTCAGCTCTTCTATCCAATGCTGAGGGTGGTTTATTGAGGTTTCAATTATTATTGTAGACATGTCTTTTTCTCCCTTCAGTTTTGCCAGTGTGTGCCTTGTATATCCTGGGGCACCCAGGTTAGGTGCATAAATATTTAATAGTTATTTCTTCTTGATAAATTGCCCTTTTTATTAATATATAATGAACTTCTTCATCTCTTATAACAGTTTTGCATTTAAAATCTATTTTGTGTGATATTAGTACTGCTGCTCCAGATCTTTTTCAGTTATATTTGCATGGAATATGTTTCCACAATCATTCACTTTCAACCGGATTGTGTTCTTATGTCTAAAGTGAGTCTCTTGGGGAACAGATGTAGCTCAGTGGTTGAGCACCTGCTTTCCACGTATGAGATTCTGGGTTCAATCCCTGGTGCCTCCTTAAAAATAAAAATAAAATGAGTCCCTTGTAGACAGCATGTAGATGGCTCATAGTTTTTATCCATTCTGTCAGTCTTTTGGGGAGTTCAATCTATTAACATTCAACATTATTACTGTAAAGGCATTACTTACACTGTCCATTTTATTGCCTTTTGCTTTTCTGTTGTCATCTTACTATTGTCTGTCTTTTTACCTTTTAAGTTACCCTTACTAATAATCTTCATTTCTCCACTCTTCTCCAAGTCTCTCACCCTTGTTTTTTCCTTTTAGGGTATAGCACTCCCTTTAGTATCTCTTGCCTTTCTGGTTTTTTGGAAACATACTCTCTTAGTTTTTGTTTGTCTGTGAAGACTTTGAACTCACCCCCATTTTTGAAGGACAGTTTTGACAGAAAAATAAATTCTTGGCTGGCAGTTTTTCTCTTGCAGTACCTTAAATACATCATGCCACTGCCTTCTTTCCCCCATGGTTTCTGATGGCACTAAGTCTTATTGAGCTTCCCTTGTATGTCATGCATTGCTTTCTTCTTGCTGCTTTCAGAATGCTCTCTTTATCTCTGGTATTTGTCATTATGAATTATAGATATCTCGGAGTAGGCCTCTTCAGATTTATTCTGTTTGAGATGCACTGTCCTCCTTGGATATTAATATTTATGTCTTTCATAAGGGTTGGGAAATTTTCAGTCATTATTTCTGCAGATATTCTTTCTGCCCCTTTTCCATTCTCTTCTCCTCCCTCTGAGACACCTATAATGCGTATGTATGCATGTTTCATGCTGTCATTCAATTTCCTGAGACCCTGTTCAATTTTTTACATTCTTTTTTCTGTCTGTTCTCTTGTCTTTTCAAGTTCACATGTTCTGTCCTTGATTTTACTTATTTGTTCTGCCATTTTATATCTGCTTTTAAATGCTTCTAATCTATTTTTTTAGGAGGTACCAGGGATTGAACCCAGGAAGCAGGTACTCAACTACAGAGCTACATCCGCTCCCCATTAAGAGTTGGTTTTTTCATTTGTTTGTTTGTTTCGTTTTTAGAAGGTACCGTGGATCGAATCTGGGACCTCATACATGGAAAGCAGGCACTCAACCACTTGAGCTACATCCGCTCCCCTCTAATGTATTTTTAATCTCATCCATTGTGTCTTTCATTCCCATAAGCTTTGTTAATTTTCTTTGAAGGCTTTCAAATTGTTCTTTACGCTCACCTAGTGTCTTCTTAATATCCTTTATCTCTTTATCCATATTTTCCTTCCACTCCTTGAATTGATTTAAGAGGATTTGTGTGATCATCATTGATTAGTTGTCTTAAATCCTGTATATTATCAGGATTTTTGGTTTGTTCCTTTGGCTGGGCCATCTCTTTTTGTTTCTCAGTATGGCTTGTAATTTTTTGCTGATGTCTAGGAATCTGATTATGTTGGTGAATTTACTCTGATGGTGAATTTACTCTGACGGTCAGTTTGTCTCTCTTGCCTAATGGTTTTGTTTCACGGCTTTTCTTTGATTTTTGGTTCACTTATTCTCTGTCTTTGAAATTGACCAGGTTAAATTATCAAAATAGGGCCAGGGTCTTACTACTGGGGTACAGTTCCAATTCAAGGGGTCTGTCACATGAGAGACTCCAAGAAGCATTTTTTCTTCCTGCCATTTCCTGGCCTGCCATCAGGTGGCACCCCTTGGTGAATCTTTCCACAGCAGTGTCTCAGTCTCCACTTGTCCATTATTCTAGTCTGGCCAGAGCTGAGATTCAAAGCATGTTCTGCTGACCAAACTCACTGAAGAGAAACCACTCTCTGTCCTCTGCTGCACATTCTGTCTTCCCTGGCTGGAAGACATTTATTCCCCTCTCAGTTGGCTGCTGTGAGCTATTGGTTTACCTAGGCTGTTCACCTTGAAGGTGGGGGATTGGTGCTGTTCCCAGCTATGGTGGCTAGTAACTTATGGTTTTCATTTTGGCTTCTTCATCACTCTGTCCCTCGCCCTCCTGGACAATGCACAGCACTCTTCTGATCTGCTGATCTCCAAAGCAGCTCCCTCGGACAGATTTGTATCCTTCCTCCATTGTTTTTGTAAGAGCGTTGAGCCCTGACTACCTACTCCAATGCCATCTTCTTCAACCATAAATCTTAATATCATCAAATCCCCCAGTATGTATCAAATTTCCAATTGCATTATAAATTTCATACATCTTATCATAGTTTGTTTACTCAAATCAGGACCCAAATAAAGACCACACATTCCAATTATTTGATATGTCTTTTAAGTCTCTTTTAACCTATAGGTTTCATCTGTCCACTTTTTTTTCTAATTTATTTTTGAAGGAACATATTGTTTGTCTTGTAGATTTTCTCACAATGTAGATTTTCTCACAATGTAGATTTTGCTGATTGTATCACTGTGGGATTGTCTAACATTTTGCTCTGTCTTTTATATTTCTTTTAAATTGGTAGATGATTCTAAAGACTTGGTAAAATGCAAATTCAATATTTTTGGCAAGACTGCTTCTTAGAGTTTTCTGTCAGAGGCATTAACACCTATTTTACTTCTTTTTTCTGATGTTAACAGCCACTGCAATTGACTTCTGCATTAATTAGTCAGTAAGTACTGCAAGGTGGTAGTATTTAAATTCTGATAGTTCTTCATTTATTATGTCTAAAAATGGACACTTTCTTCGTCTACCATTAGGTTATCCAAAGGTGTATAGCATAGGATAAATGTTTAATTTGTTCTTTTTATATCCCAGTTTTCAAATCAGCAAGTTGGTTCCCTGCATCCTCCTATAGTGTGGCCAATTAACTTTATAAAAAATATATCTTTTTGCATTCACAGATATATATATATTTGATTTTTTAGTCTATTATTGTTATTATCCTTATCAATGTTCAGCTCCTTCTTTGACCATCTGGGGCTTCTTCAAGTTGCTTCCAAGTCATTTTGATACAATCTTAGTAGCCTTTGATAACTTCTGTGCTCTCTAGTATGACACGAGGTCCTGGTCTTAACCCCCACTTTTTCTGGCACAGATCTGGATTCATCCATTTCTTTAAGGAGCCTGATTCCTTTTAGTGGGAAATAATATCTGGAGACCACAATTTGGTCTAGGAATGCTCATTGCTTCTGTTTTTGTTATTATTTCTCGGTCTTTTTAGAGGGAGTTAGAAAAAATTTTAAGATGAAATACATCATAAGTTCAAACTGATTGCTTCAATTTAAATTTTGGATCATATTTTCTTTATAGAGTACTGAGTCCCTGCCCCCATTTGTTCAGATGGTCTGAAGTCTAATCATTCTCCGAAGGCTACTTTTCCTTAGTAATTTCTGGGAAGACCTATAAACAATGCTGTATATTCCACAAACCTTACTAGGAGGTTCTTTTTTACTTCCCCTTAGTTTGTTCCTTGAACCAGTGTTGCACCCTTATCTATCTAGATCACCCTAAAAATGCTTAAAACTCAAGGCTTAGTACTCCAAGAATATACTTAGTCCTTTTTCTTACCACTTTCCAAAACCGTTTTAGGCCACAGTGAAATATTTAAATAAATCTTTACTGAATACCCAATCACAGCATAAGTGTGAGGCTCTCAGTGACTTACAGCCTCAATCTAAGTCACAAGCATTGCCTAGTTTCTGCAGATTCCCACATGACAGATACCACTTCACTTTCTGTATCTAGTTTCCTTCACAAAGAAAGAGTCAGGAGCTTCCATTTCTCTGATCTCAGAGGTCAGAGAGAGTTCTCCTCTTTACCCCTTCTAAGGTGTACTCTTTTTGGCCCAGACATGATTAACATTGGTAATGTCCTTTTCCTTTAGGAGAAGCACCCATTCTATTCAAAGGTTGTGATCTGCTTCTTTATGCAGCTCAGACAATTACAGTAGTCACCAGTGATGTCAGTACAATGGCCAGCATTTTCCTCATGACAGACAATGGTCTTCATAATCTGGCCCTTGCCTGTTTTCTTACCGCATCTTCTGTCTCTGCTTCAACTTTGCTACAGTCATGTGAACCTTTGTATCCCATGTTCTCTTTTACCTCCTTGTGCCTTTGTGTTGCTCTTTCCTTTTTCTAAAAATATGTATTTCTTCTTTGTGCTTCCCTGGTAATCTCTGTATACCTCTAAATAATTCCTTTCATAATATATTATAATTTTAACATTTTCTGCTCTTTGATCCCTATTAAGTGAAATCATTGAATGTAGAGGCTATGTTTTGTTAATTTCTGTCTCTGGTGCCTGGTACAGTGCTTAGAACAAATAAATTGTAGCAGTTTCTGTATCTAACTTTTCACTTTTTAAAGAGAGTTTTACTTTTCAAAGGAAAGCCTTACGTATAGATACCATTTCATTCTAAATACCCTGCAGTATTTTGCTGGTATCTGTAGAACTTTCTAGTCTAATAAATGAGGACTATATTAGTTGAACTTGTGTTGTGCTACATGCATAAGTTGGTTAGAAAAATGGGATTAACAGTTCTTAATCCTGAGGCTATTATATCCTGCTCACTTTCCATTGTTTGAATTTTATGCACACAAAAATAAAAATCTCACTTTTCATGACTTTGTTAGAATATAAAATTTATTTTACAAAATTTGAGTTACATTTAAATAGAAACTTTTTTATAATGCTAGAAGAACTTTCTTCATTAAAAAAAATTCAGTCCTTCAGTTGGAAGTCTATTTAAGCACATAGCTTATTAAAATTTTTTTGTGTATTTTAGAGGATGTTTTGGTAGACTCTTTAAGATGCAGTGGGTAATAAGATGGATTGTGAGCATGGTACTTGTTTCTATCTTTTATAACAGCAACTTATGTGGCAGGTGGAGGCTGTTTTAATATTTCTCTGAGGCTATATTTCTCTCTTCTGCCCTGATTATACTTCAACAAAAACTCCCATAAACCCTGTTACCTCTTCCTACCATTGTTATTTCTTTGCAACTACCTCCATTCTCTGTTCCTTGTCTTAGTTCTTTATTCCACAAAAAAAAATATCTTACATTACCAGAAGAAAACTTCCAAAACAATTTTTTTTTATTATGTAGGCTACTGTAGAAGATTATATAAATGAGTTTTTCCTATGTGACTTTTTATTAATTGATTACATTGAAATAATATCAGAAAAATGCTGTTATGTATTGTCAAATAAATAGGATCCTTTGTTAAAATTGGATTTTATATGTATGGTACAGCTGTTTCTAAGGAACTTGTCAAATGCTTCTGTTGGGTGGGTAAAATATTTTAACTATTGCCTTTATAACTTCTTTTCTATATATGGTAGATAAGGCTATTTTTATGTCCTTCTGGATGATTGATGGTAATTTTGCTTTTTTTTATTTTGTTACATCAAAAGTAAAATATGGGAGGGGCAGCAAACACAAACAAAAATAGTTGCTTTCATTAATTCTTATCCAGATATATCCATATACTCTAAATAGAGATGTAAAAAATATCATTTTTATGATTTAATGCTTTTAATGTAGTGAGATCCATTTTAATCTTTTGAGAAATTTTGTGAAAGATTTGTTCTTTAGGCAGAGGAAGTAACATTTATAAACTTCTCAGAAGAATTGAAGGGCTGTCAGTTGAACAGTGAACAGCAGAATATGTAGCAGAGCTGGGAAGAAGTAGTGAACTCCAACACTCAGCTACATACTTTATAACTATGTCCTTTCCTATAAAGAAGCAGTATTGTAAATGCTGCAAAAGTCATTCAAGCACACAAAAATGGAATTCTTCTCATACTATTTTTTTTACTAAATATTAATGGAAATATGTGAGTTTGTAATTAAGTGCATTATTTAAGTGAAATAAGCATAAGATATAACTAGAAATTATTCTTTGTACATATAAAATAGTTGTTCACTTTAATAAATTATCTCATTCCTTTTTGTAGTAAGTCCTACCGTAATGTTTACAGTGTGATTCAATTTTCAAAGATCTATTTATACACACATTTTCAGAAATACATATCACACATAAAATAAGCTGTAACTGTATAAATAATAAGAGAATTATATTAAAAATTGTCCCATAGTATACATTTGGAAAACATTGCTATTTGTTTAAATAAACTTGTAAAATCCTAGAAAACATTGTATGCAAACTTTAATTTGGAACGTTCACAGATCTTATCCCCGTTCTTAAATTGATGATGTTGTTGCCTGACTAACTTAAAAATGTGCTGAATTATTTATGCTTATTTGTGTCCATTTAATTTCCCCAGAGCTGGTTCTCAAAAGAGTTTTAGTAGCTTTAATACAAATACAATTTTATTTTGTAATCTCTTCATGTTGCACAGAGAGCTTTCTTTCTGAAGATAAATTAATGTAATCAGTTCCCTTTCTTCTTCATCTATTTTTCTGATCATTCTTTGAGAGAAGAAACAGTCTGAATGGAACAATGTAAGAATGGTTTTTTTTGATGGTATAAAATTTTATTCCATGTATAATATCTCCTCATAATAATTAGGTATATTAGTTATAACAAATTAGTATTGTCAGTATGTTGAGAAGATCCAAACTATTTTAGTCTGATGAAAATGTATTATTTTCTTATATTGAAAAATATCCTCATTTAGTATTATCTTTTAATTTGTTCTTTTAAAGCTGAAAAAAAAAGTAGGCATCAATTTTGAAGTTGATTATTTCCCCCATCTCCCAGTCATGTTATCAGTAGTCTAAAATTCTAACTGATGAGAAGACATGTCTAACCATGCATAGAATTTGGAGTAACATAAATCCATATTTTATAAATACACATTGATTTTACATTTTGACAACTTCTTTGGAAGAGAAAAGAATTAACATTTTATTTTTATCTTTTCTTTTTTAAGAAATTATAATTAGGGAAGGAATATACTTGCAAAATGTCATACCATAGAAACAAATGATGATGGCTGAATGTTTGGGTGCCATGGCTTCCATTGTAGCTTAGGAAGATTTTTCTTTGCAACTGTAATTTATTAATTTTTCACTTTAGTTTAGAGAGTGATTGTGTAAAGCAGTTTCCTAGGAGAGAAAAACCAAGATACTCTGAGGCACTCATTTCTTTTTTAACTTATTAACATAGTTTTGGAATATATAATAGGTATGTGTACTGTGATCTGGATACCCATTCCAAAAAAACTAGTATGTTCTTCCATTGAAATGCAGCTGATGCCACTCACTTGCAAATGAAAACTCTTGATGATCTCAGATATATATTTCAGAAGATAAGAACATCCCACTTTATTACTAACTAATATTTATTGAGGGCTTACTACATGCCATGCTCTTAAGTGTTTTACATGTGTTAGCTCATTTAACCCTCAAAAAATCTGTAAGATAGGTCATATTATTATTATCTTTTATAGAGTCAGAAACTTAGGCACCATGGGGTTAAGTAGGTTTTCCAAGATTACAACAACTAGTGGGTAAAATCAGAATTTGAATGCTGAGCCAATATTTTTCAAACTGCAATTCAGAGCTAGCATTTTTGAACAAATATAATATAAAAATATAAAAAAGAAAGAAAATATCATTGTGTTTCATGTGTAAATCATCTGCTTAAGTTGTGTGAGTACCATTATATGCCAAGGATTGTCAGTTTCTGGAGATTTGAAAGAATAAAAAACAGGTAGTTACTATTACTATCCTAGTGAAAAAATAAACTGAAGATTTAAAAAAAAGAGGAATGTCCAATTTATAAGCAGATATTTTATTTTTTTAATAATTAAAACTTATACTCTTAAAATGCAGAAAGATACTGAAAGAGAGCTTTTGAAGTAGAAGGAAAAGAAAAATCATCCATTTTTCAAATTTAGAGTGTAAGTACAGTGTGAGCTGATATTTTGTTCCAGAGTGTGAAAACAAGAAAAATAAATGATAGGGGCAAATTAACCTACACCGTCATCTGATTCCCACTTGCAGAATAAGAAACTGAGAATGTTTAACTATCATCATACCTTCATCAAACGAATTTTAAATTTTGGCATAGTTCCCAAAAAATCATATTTGATTTTTTTTCCAGCTTTTTTTTTTTTTTTTTTTTTTTTTTTTTTTTTTTAAACCTATGTTACAATGCTGTTTAATTAGCAGCTTCCATTGCCCTCCTCTGGATCAAAATGTTTCTGAAGAGTAAATTCTGAGATAACTGAAGAGAACAGAATGATAAATCTGTATTGAATTTACTTATTTGTTACTGAGTACTACTGTGGTTTTTTTTTGGTATATATTGTCTATTTTCTCTCTCTTGCTCTCTTTTTGTTTGTTTGGTTTGTTTATAGGAAAAATGGGTGATTTTCTCTCTCAGTTATCCTTTACTATTTTGGATTTATATTTTTTATATGTGAGATATTTCTTTCTAACACACATATTTAACATACAGCATGTATCTTGACCTGGAATTGACTACCGACATTTAACTGTTGTTGATCAGACAGCACTTCTTTATCTCTTTAAGTTTTAAGTGCTGTTTCTGATGAATGCCAGTCCTTTTAGTCTGCTTTGTAACAGATACACAGGGAATCAATATACCATCTAAATGTCACAGAGGGAAAAGAACACTCTTTTGGGATGGGGGTGGGGGGACAATAGTATTTAAACATGATAAGTGTTACAGCTTTTACTTTTTTTCTTCTTTTTATTGGGCTTGACTAAAACCAAATGAATTTTGACCTTTAAAAAAAACACCTTATGATACTATAACAGTAAATAATGGACCCTATGTGTTTAAATAAAATATAAATGCAATTAAATTTAAATTACTCACTGAGTTTTGAATATTTTTATCAGATGACAAAATATATTTAAAAAATTTTAATCTTTGCATTAAATATGGATGCTGTTTTATGCCACATTAACTTTAGAGATTATGGTGTATATTGTACTCTCAAGCTTTAGGGAGTTTATAGTCTAATCAGCACAAGAATGACATGGGGAAAATTCAGGATATATTTGTAGGATTGTGAGAAAACTTCAAATAGTACCTCCCACTGTAACAGACATTTTACAAATGCCTTCTCATTTATTCCCCTCAACAACACTGGGAGGAATGTATTATTATCTTTATTTTACAGGTAAAGAAACAAAGATTTTATTGAAATTAAGTAACTGTTCCAAGGTCATACATTTTCAAGTGGTTAGGCTAGACTTTGAACTCAGATCTTTCCCTGCCAATGAACTAAGAGACCTCAAGTATAACCAGAAAGAATATTTTAGATTGAATACTTGCATTTGTATTCATTTCTTTCCAACACTCAACTACCCTTTCCCCCTATGTTGGCAAAAGGCAAGAAGTTTACTTTTTGGAGAAATTGTACCAGAGAAGATATTCATTTGAGAACACCAACCACTGTGGAGGGGGCGAGTTTAAGGTAATGGATGGAACATAGGATTAACTGAAAGCTTTAAGTACTGAGTGGTAAAGGTCCCCAGACACCTTTTGCTGCTATGCTATCAGAACTCAGGTACACAGGCTTGTATCAGCTCCACTTGTTAAGGTACACGAGTGTTACTCTTTGATCATAGTGACTGGCTCAAAAAGACCTAAAAAGTACTAACATATGGGGATTCTACTTCAAGCCCATCTGATCTACCCTACAGTCAAGTCTACCAGTTCACAACATACTTGTGCCTAATGTACCTCAATCAGCTCTTTCGTGCCTCATTCTTAAAAATGAAGGTACAGCCATGTAGTGGCAAACATTTAAAGACGGTCTCCAATGTGAATGATGACACAAACATCTAAAACAAATAGAAAAAGAAAAATGAAAAAGAAGAAACAGGCAATTTAGGAAGCAAAAGAAACCCTTTAAAAACAAAAAACAAAAATCCTAATATTAATACCCTGAGAGAGGAGAGAGAATATTCCATTAATAGAACAAGAAAATGGTGCTATGGAAAGTGAATAATCCCACAACAAGAAAGTTCAGTAACAAAATTTAAAATTATTAAAAGAGTTGGAAGATAAATGCAGATGTCTTAAATCAGCAACATGATAAAGAGGAAATAGCATGGAAAGATAAAATTAGAGCACAAGGAAATCTTGGGCTGGTATAGATTTGTGTCAGTTTGTCTCCATTTATAGTCCTTGGTCAAACTAAATTTGGGGAGACCTATGTAGCATGTAGCAAACTGCTATTTAATATTATATTTTATATAATTCTAAAAAAAATTTTTATGGGTACACTGACCTTTTAAAACTTCAGATTACTATGTTTTCAGTGGTATAGTTAGTTTAAAATGTGACAGTGCAACTCTTTTCTCAGAATTTATACTCAGTTAAACTAAGTATAAACATATATATTATAAAATATAACATATGTAGATGTTGTGGTACATCCAGAAGACTGTTGAAAGTTTGTTTGTAAATTAAGAAATCAAATTTATTTTGTGGGAATATAGTTTAATTTACATCAATTAGGTATTAGCACTCTGAGTAGCGGGTTTGGTTTCCTACTTGAAGCTACTTTCTAGTAAAAGTTTTTAAATAACTCTAATACAGAGGTTAACCCTACACTTAATTTAAGCAGCATCCAATGGCATTGTTTTTTTAACATTAGTCAGAAAATGATAAACTGAAGCAACTGAAATGGATTGTGGTTAATATTACTGTCAGGGTGATGAATAATCCTGACATATACCAGCAACACACTGCCAAGTCCGTAATTCTTCTCAAGGTTAAGTATTTATTCTCTAATCACCCTAACTTACTATGGTGTGGAGTGACCATGTATTATTATTTATAAATGATTGATTTATTTGTGTAACATTACTAGTTTAATCCCATAATGCATCCTGTTTTCTTAGTTTAGTGCAAGGTATATAAACTCAGGTAGATTAAGAGTAGGGAACATATACTCATATATATATAAATTTACATCAAAATATTTCAAAACAGCTAGAAATTGGATTGTTTTAGTTTAATATGTAGTTCTGCTATACTTCTGATTTTAGACTGGGGTATTATTTTCTTTCTTACAGAAAGAAACTTTAATAGAAGGACATTCAGAAAACCTACATACATTTGTAGCTCTCCTTACTTTACAAAATTGTATTTATCAACTTTTCATTCTTGTATTTCCCTATGATATTTAAAACTTATTTTATGCAACCATGTGGCATGCTGTTTATATTGGATAATGCAGTAATTTATTTTTATATCCAGAAGCCCAAAAGCACCCTTTTCTCTTGAAAATGTGACTGTTCAAAAATGGACTATTAAGTATTTGTTGGGCATCTTTTATGTACATGATTCTGGGAACTGTGGGAAGAATAAAGGTGAATAAAATAGTCCTCACATTCTTTTTTATTTTTCATAGAGAAGTTGTGGGTTTACAGAAAAATGATGCTTAAAATGCAGGGTTCCCATCACATATACCACCGTGTTATTAAGACCTTGCATTACTGTTGTACATTTGTTAAAATGGATGAAAGCACGTTTTTATAATTGCACTATTAGCAATAGTCCATGGTTTAATTTTGTGTTCATTCTTTGTGCTATACAATTTCATGGATTTTAAAAAAATCTTATTCTAGTTACGTATATGCAACCTAATATTTCCCTTCTTAAAAACCCACATTTGTGTGTATATTTCAGGCTATTAATTATTTTCACAGTGTTGTACTACCGTTAACACCATCCGTTACCAAAACATTTCTACCATTTGAAATAGGAACTCTGTAGATTTTAAGCCTTAAATTCTTATTCCCTATCCCCGCCCCATGCCCTATAACCTACATTTTAGATTCTGACTCTGTGAGTTTGCTTTTTCTAATTATTTCATATCAGTGAAATCATACAATATTTGTCCTTTTGTGACTGGCTTATTTCACTCGACATCTTCAAGTTTCTTTGTGTTGTCATATGTATCAGGACTTCTTTCCTTTTTATCCTGAATTATATATATGTATAAATATATAATGGATAAACACCACATTTTGTTTATCCATTCATCAGCTGATGGACCGTTGGGTTGTTTCCTTCTTTTTGCAATTGGAAATAATGCCTCTATGAACGTTAATATGCAAATATCTTTTCAAATCCCTGCTCTCAATTCTTTTGGGTATATACTTAGAAGTGGGATTACTGGGTCATATGATAATTCTATATTTAACTTTCTGAGGAACCACTGAACTGTCTTCCACAGCAGCTGCACCATTTTTCATTGCCACCAACATCTTCTCCACCACTTGTAATTTTTCATTTTTTAAAAAGTAGCCATTTTGTCAGTGTGAAATTGTATCTTGTGATTTTGATTTGCATTTTCCTAATAGCTAGTGATACTGAGCATCTTTTCATGTGCTTTTTGGCCATTTGTTTATCTTCTTTGGAGATGTCTATTCAAGTCTTTTGCCTGTTTTTTAATTGATCTTGTTTTTGTCTTTTTGTTGTCAAGTTGAAGGATTTCTTTATATATTCTGGTAATTAAACTAATCAGATATGTGATTTCCAAATATTTTCTTCTATTATGAAGGTTCTCATTTTACTTCCATGATAAAAACATTGAAACATGAAAGTTCTTAATTTTCATGAGTTCCCATTTATCTTTT
>JAQZBX010070003.1:0-15488 GCA_029593785.1 Cabassous unicinctus
CAACCACATAAACACACACATCAAGAAGAAAAATCAAAACATACCTAGACATATCATGTCCAATTTGCTGGAAACCAAATCTTCAAGGTTGCCAGGGGAAAAACCCACCTTATGTACAGAAGAATTACAGTAGACTTCTTGTCAGAAACCATGCAAGCAAGTATACAAGAGAGTAACATCTTTAAAGTGTTGAAAGAAAAAACCCTGTAAACCCAGAATTCTATATCTGGCCAAAATATCCTTCAAAACTAAAGAAGAATAAGCAAAATGTGATATATACATACAATGGAACATTATGCAGCCATGAAAAGGATCAAAGTTCTGACACATGCAACATGGATGAACCTTGAAGACAACAAGTTCATGAAATAAGCTAGACACAAAAGGACAAATATTATAAGATCTCACTGATATGAAATAATTAGAATTAAGCAAATTCATAGTCAGAAACCAAAATACAGGTTAGCAGAAGCTGGGGAGGGGGTAAGGAATGGGGAGGTCTTCAGGCATAAGGCATATAGTATAGGTTAGAAACATAGGTCTACAAAAGAAATGAAGAGCATTAGAAATGGAAGAAATGAAGGTAAAATATAATCTTTTAATCTTATGTTTAATTGCAGTAAAAGATAACTGTTTAAAACAGTAACAATAACAATGTATTGGGTGCTTAGAGTATATAAAAAAGTAAAATATATGACAACAAGGGCACAAAAGATGGGAGGAATATAATGATATAAGGTCCTTTCACTACATGTGAAGGGGTATAATATTATTTGAAGGTACAAACAGAATATTTTAAAAACAAGCCACTAAAAAAGGTTTTAAAAAAAAGATGTGAATAATAGTCCATAGAGAAGATAAAATGGAATTATAAAAATTGTTCAATTAAAACAAGAGAAGGCAGAATTAGAGAAAAAAGCAACAAAGAACAAACAACAAATAGACAAGAGCAAAGATGACAGGTTTTAATCTAACTATCTCAATAATTACTTTAAATGTGAACAGTCTAAACACATAAATTAGAGGATGGAGATTATCAGATTGGATACAAAATCAAGATCCAACTATATGCTGTCTATAAAAAGTCATTTTGTAAATAAAGACTTAGCTGTGAAGTCTTTCCTAAATGTTTATGCACGTAATGAGATCTTCAAAATGCATGAGGCAAAAATTGATAGATCTGAAAGGAGAAATAGACAAATACACAATTATTGTTATAGACTTCAACATTCTTTTCTTAATAATTGATAAACAGGCAGAAAATCAGTAAGAATAGAGAGAACCTCAACAGAACTACCAACCAACTTGACTTAACTGACATTTAAGAACACTACAACAGTGGCAGAATACACATTCTTCTCAAGGGCACATGAAACAGTCATCAAGTAGATTGTATTTTTAGCCAAAAAAACAAACCTTCACAAATTTTAAAGAACAGAAATCATACAAATGCACATTCTTGGACCATAACAGAATTAAGCTAGAAATCAATTACAGAAAGATATCTGGAAAATCCCCAAATAATTGAAAATTAAACAAAATACTTCTATATAACCCATTGGACAAAGAGGAAGTCTCAAGGGAAATCTACTTAATGGTGATAGACTGAATGCGTTCCCCCTAAGATCTGGAACAAAGTAAGCATGTCCTCTCCCACCACTTCTATTAAAACTCACACTGGAAGTCCTACCTAGTTCAATAAGGCAAAAATTAAAAAATTTAAAAAGGCATACAGATTAGAAAGGAAGATATAAAACTGCACTTATAGGCAGGCAACATGACTGTCTAATGTAAAAAAAAAAATTTTTTTTTAATTATCCCTGGGGCCAATAAACGGTTTCAGGATACAAGGTGAACATAAAAAAGTAAGTTTTGTTCCTGTAGGTTTTTCATAGATACTAGCAATGAACAACTGGGATCTGAAATTTTAAAAAGACACCATTTACGATAGCACCAGAAAAAAGAGAAGTACTTTGGTATAAATCTAACAACATATGTACAAGATCTGTTGAAAACTACAAAAGACTTATGAAAGAAATGAAAGATCTAAATAAATGGAGAGATATATCATGTTCATTGATTAGAAGACTCAATATTGTTAAGATGTTAATTCAACCCAATTTCATCTATAGAGTTAATATAATCCCAATCAAAATCCCAACATGCTTTTTTTTTGAATTGACTAATGAGACTAAAATTTATATGGAAAGGTAAAGGAATTAGAATACTTAAAACATTCTGAAAAAGAATAATGCATAAAATTCACAATATCCAATTTCAAGACTTAATATAAAACTGTAGTAATCAAAAAGAGTGTGGGACCGGAAGAGGAAAAGACATGTAGATCAACAGAACAGAATGGAGAGCCCAGAAATAGAACCACACAAATAGAGTCAACTGGTTTTTGACAAAGGTACAAAGGTAATTCAATGGAGAAAAGGTAGTCTTTTCAACTAATGGTGCTGGAACAACTGGGTATTCAGATGCAAAAAAAAATTAACCTAGACAGGACACATAAGTCACAGCTTATACAAAAATTAACTCTAGACCAAAGACTTAGAGTAAAATGTAAAACTATAAAACTTCTAGAAGAAAATATAGGAGATAATCTGAGTGACCTTGGGTTTGGGGATGAGTTTTTATATACAATACCAAAAGAAAGAAAAAATTGATAAACTGACTTTATAAAAATTAAAAAGATTTTGCTCTGTGAAAGACACTGCTAAGTAAATTAAAAGACAAGGCACAGAATAGGAGAAAATATTTGCAAATCACATACCTAATAAAAGACTATATCCAAAATATATTAAAAAACAAAACAAAACAAAAACACTTAAAGCCCAACAATAAGAAAACAAAATTTTAAGATGGGCAATAAATCTGAACTGACACTTCACCAAAGAATTTATACAGATGGCAAATAAACATATGCAAAGATGCTTAACATTATTTGTCATTAGGGAAATGCAAACAAACACCATGAACAGTTAGATACCCCTACAGATTTATTAGAATGACTAAAAACCCAGAAAACTGACAATAACAAATATTGATAATTCTCATTCATTGCTGGTGGGAGTGTAAAACGGTACAGCCCCTTTAGAAGACAGTTTGCTAATTAGCTATAAAGTTAAAAAAAAGATTTACCATACTGCCCAATAATCAGACACCTAGATATTTATCCAAGTGAACTGAAAACTTATGTCCAAACAAAAACCTGTACATGAATGTTTATAGGACCTTTATTCGTAATTGCTAAAATCTGAAGCAACCAAGTTATGGTTTTTTAATAGAGGAATAGATAAACTCTGGCATATCCAGATGTAGCACTATTAGACTACTATTTGGCAATAAAAAGGAGTGAGATTTTAATTCATGCAACATCATGGATGAATCTTAAGTGCATTTTACTACGTAAAAGAAGCCACATTGTTTGAGTCCACATATATGACATTCTGGAAAAGATAAAACTACAGGTAGGAAAAACAGATCAGTGATGGCCAGAGATGAGGGTTGGGGAGAGTGGTTGATTACAAAAGGGATGCACAGGGAACTTTTTGGGTGAAGGAACTGTTCTGTATGACAGTAGGTGGTAGATAATGACTATGCATTTGTTAAAACCCACAGAATTGTAAATCATAAAGAGTGAACTTTAATGCAGGCAAACAAAATTCATCAAGGATGGGAGGGATCCTAGGAAAAAGTGCAGACTGTGGCAAATGAATCTAACTGTATTTCAAATATATGACATAACTGTACTCAAGGAGGTGGGGTGGGGGTGGGGTTTGGGGGAGTCTACCTATGTAATTTCGGAAAGCTGTGCTTTAACTGGAAACTGTAGGACTAAATACGAAAGGAACTATATATTCCACTGTATTTTAGTTGATAAATTTATTTGTCATGGAGTGTGGTTAGCAGTTCTGAAACTGCTTTGTCTGTGTACTAGGATAAATGTATAGTGGATGGTGGGTGCAAGTTATACAGTGTCAGAGAGAGACGTTACAGATAAGAAAGTAGGGAAGGGTAGAATAACCCCTCTAGTGGTAGATTAGAGTTGGAGATATCAGTGTGAACTCATGTTTAGCTTAACAGATGGATATAGAAACAAGTATAGATAGGTGTTTATATATTGCTTAGTGTACAAATATATATTACCAAGCTCTATCTGCTGAGGGTCTAGAATCAATGGTATCCCAATAGGAAAGAGCACCCTCAATGCCAAGACATTACTTTTAAACACCACTTAAAACCAGGACAGATTGGAGAAATGGCTGATTCTAGGGCTAGGACAGTAAAAATATAAGATGACCCTGGAGCATCTTGTAGTACCAGAAAGTAAAACACTCAAAAAACAAAAGGATGGGAATGTGTGAAAGGGACACAGGAGTCAACATTAAAGAGTTCCCAAAGGCCAGAGCTAGAACAATTAGGGGAACAAAATAAATAACATAATACTGTACTGTAGTCCAAAGTATAAACATACATGAATCCATACTAAAAAAATAAGTGATTGAATAAATAAAGATATGGAGGAAGAGACAATATATCTTCAGGACATGGAGCTTAATTTCCCCTTCCCCCCACCTTGAGATGGGCTGGACATAATGAATTGCTTCCAAAGAATAGAGTATGAAAAGGGAAAAATAATAACCCTTCAGTGGAGAAAACTGTCAATCAAGTTCATCAACATTAACATCACCAGTGGTAAGTCATGTGAATATCACTTACCCTCTGATATGATGTGACGAGAAGGGCACTTCACCTCTGTGGCATTCCTCATGAAAACCCATAAGCCCAGAATAATTATGAGAAAAACATCAGACAAGCACAAACTGAGGAGCATTCTATAAACTACCTGCCTAGTACTCCTCAAAACTGTCAAGGACATGGAAGACAAGAGTGAAAACTTGTCAGCATCCAGAGGACACTAAGGAGACTTGACAACTAAATGCAAAATGGTATCTTGAATTGTATCCTGGAACAGAAAAAGGATATTAATGAAAAGCTGGTGTAATTGAATAAAGTCTGGAGTTAACAGTAATGAATCAATATTGGTTTCTTAATTTTGACAAACACACCATGGTAATATTAGATGATACCATTAGGGGGAACTGAAATTGAATGAGGGGTCTATGGGAACGCTCTGTACTAAATTTGCAACTTTTCTGTAAATCCAAATAACTCCACGATAAAAAATTTATTTTTTAAAAAAGACCTTTCACATATTAAAAAAACAACAACAAAAGGTTTTGAAGAACTTTCAGTGAGTAAAAATATGATAAAATCTTAAATGAAAAAAGCTTATAAAAATGTATACACCTACACACACACAAATTAGCAATTTAACTATTAAAAGACAGATAGACGCACAGAACAAAAGACCAGAAGTACATACTAACATATTTAGAGTAGTTATCTCTTAGTAGTTACCTCTTAGTTTTGAGCTCACAGATTGTTTTTTCATCTTTTTTGTATTCCTCAAATTTTCTACAATGAACAAAATATTACTTTTATTATGACAGGTTAAATTTTTATGCTATATATTTTTTAAATGGTCTCACTAGTTTACAGCAGCAGGGCCCCAAATTGTTCCATGATGTTACTGGGTGCTCCATAATAAAAAGGGTTCTTGTGGCCATTTGTAACCACTTGACACAATGGGTCCCTCTTCTGCAGACTCATGATATCTGGTAGGATGTTAAAGGTTCTGAGAAATCAGCTAATAAAGAAACCTTGTTTAACTTTATTTTAACAGCATTTGCCAAACGACTACCAAATTTATACTCTCTCAGAACAACTTAATATCTTAGGCACTACTAGGATTACATGGAACGTAGAATATTACATGTCCTTTTGCTCCATGTATTATATGCTTTGATTCCCAAATCAAATTCCCCTTCCCAGGAAAATGCCTGTATTTCTCCAAAATCTCCATGGATCTTGCCTTGTATGGCTCTCTTGATCTTTTCTGGTCTGTGACGCACAAGATGGCATGTGCTGTACTATACTGTCTCTGACAGGTATGTATTTTTAGATCTCATCTTTCCAATTAGAATTTAGTAACTTTGAAAGTAAGAGTTTTGTCTCTTATTTCTCTCTGTATTTTCCTCCATGTGTTCCTTCATTAGTTCATTTACTTATTCATTCATCCAACACACATATGCTGAGTACCTACTATATACCAGGCACACTACTAGCCAGTACAACAGCAAGCCACATCAGACTGGTCTCTTTGCCCTTAATGGAGAGTACAGTTTAGCTGGGAGGCCAGAAATGAATAATATAACAAAAAAAATAGGTGTATAATTACAAGCACTGGTCATGCTTGGAAGGAAAGACTTGATGAGAGTCCATAAAGGGGTCCTAACCTAACCTTGGGTTGGGAAGAGGTTGGAGTGGGGCAGGAAAGGCTAATCTGGAAAATGTCATGTTTGAGGTAAGAGCTGAAGAATGAATAGGTGTTAACTAAATGAGGTTGACAAAAGGGTGGAAGTGAGAGAAGAATATTCCAGACAGAAGTTTTGGGGTGGGAAAGGGATACAGAACCACAGGATTACACACAATAGGCTTGAAGATCCAGGTGACTGACCATACAGATGCTACTAACCATTTTCTTCAGTCTCTTCTCTTCTCGTTTTCTTTCAAGCTGAGCCTCCTTTTCTTCTGTCTCCCTCTTCTGACGCTCCTCTTCTTGGGCCTTTAACTGGGCCTGATCAAGATTAAAATGTGTGAAAATTAGAACTCCCAATTTGTATGGAAATAAGAATTTGTATGGCGAGGAAAGTCAAGTCTCTGCTAACTAAAGTAGCTACCTTGGCTTTGGAAGAAGTCTGCATTTTGTGACAAAAATAGAAAACACAACCATTGTATAGTCAGTTGTGCAATTTGAAAGTTTCTTCAAAAAATTCTTCTCAATTTGGAAAGTGAGACGGAGGATGAAGATGATTCATTTTTCATCATAAAATGACTGGTTTTCAGTTCTTACTTTCAAATACAAAGTCCCATCTGAAAAAAGATTCCTTTCATTTCACCAAAAACCTCACTCTTGGAACTGTTCATTTTTTTTCTTGGTAGGTACAAAGACTTGCTTCTGGAAGCCTAAGTCAAAAATTTGGAAAATAAGAACTATCCCCCTTTGCAAACCCATCGGATTGGACATTTACCTATAACATGCTAGGTAGTCTTGGCTGTGTGTAAATCTCCCAATTTACTAGCGCCCATCAATTTTTGTAACATTTCCTTCCTGCTGCTCTATTGATGTTGATGTTGTCCCCCCCCGCCCCCGCCACTTATTTTCCTAAAATTGTCACAGGGTTCAAGCTGTTAGGCAAGGCCTTTTCTGAAGCTGGTTTAACTCTTTTGTCTCAAGCAAACAAGATTTCATTTTCAAATAAAGTCTTATATATGTCCTTTTTCTTGCCTCAGTTTGCATTTTGTATTTATTACCAATTTCTCTTCTTCTTGTTTTTTCTTCTTCTCTGCCAAGATTTGCCTACGTTCAGCTCGCTGAAGTGCTCTCTCTTCCATGGCTAGAAAATAGTAACAGAGTTCCAATATAAAAAACATGAGGAACACTGCAAAAGAAATGCAGTTATCATTAGGGTTTTCATGCAATTTGAGTGTTCACAATCCCGGAAATATATACCCTCTAGGTTAAAGCCCTATTATCCTATCCTCAGCAATGATGAGCAATTTGCTGATTATGTTTTTGTTTACATTTCTATTAGAATAACAGTTTATAGGTTTAAATACAATGTGCCTCGATAGGCTTTTAGTACATGAAACTCAGAAACCAGAATTTCAATTTGATAATGCCTTTGGATCAATGTAGAAAAATGTAATTACATCTAATAAATACTTTGGGAATGGAATCATTCCTCAAATCTCACTAAATGAGTCTGCTAATTTTCCTTAAAGTCGCTGTACATATGTCTGTATATGTAACAATGACAACAAACAAACTAAAGTTTAGGGTCACAATGAATACATTTTGATCTAGTTTTGAGGCCTGGATATCCAGATGGGCAGGAAATGGAATTGTACCAGGCATTTGGAGAACTGGCATCTGAACAAATTTGAGTGTCAGACTTGTGTTCTTGACAGTCTATTAAAAATCAATCCAAAAGAAGCAAATGTGCAAGATGGTCTGATAATGTGACTGTAATCACTTGGGGCTTCATGGGGATGGGGGCATGGGTGGGAAAAGTATCAGAGTTCTGCTCCCCTAACCCAGCCAATAGCTACTTTCAGCTCTTCATGCCATATTACAGGGAAGAAAACTTAAATCCCAATTTCAAGAATTAATAAGCAAAACCTCACCAGACTATTTTGTACAGCTATAAGTGCATGCTTAGCTACAGAAAAAAACAGCAGTAGTGCCACAGATGGCAGGAGTGGGAATGTCTTTGAGAAAGCAGAAATAGAATAATCAAAACGAGAGACCTCTGACAGAGTCTCTGGTAACATGTTATTTCCCCGTCTTTTCTAAATCTAATCATTAAAGGTCAGTAGAAAAGTAATGTGGGGTCCTAAAAAATGCTAACTCCTCAATCAAACAATAATATTTTAAAATTATTACACTAAACGGGGCATTTCTTGCTCAGCCTTATTGGTGGGCAAAAATGGCATGAATTGCTGTATTGGCAGATTGTCAATGCAAGATGGATCATTTCTTCTCTAATAGGAATGGCCTGCAGGCCTGTGTCCTTCAGATGGCATCACTTCTTGTTAGGGCAGCAATCCTGCCACAGCTGAAAAATCAGCAGATTTACAAACTACAGTAGAATCTTCAAAGTGCCCATCAACATATATAAACATATGTACAATGAGGGACTAAGTATATAGTAAGAACTATTATGAGATTCACTAGGTGGGTTTTGAGGAAGGCTTCTACTCTCATAGTATAATTTGGTTTAAATAAGGTTTTATATGCATCAAAAGTATTATCAAATTAAAATGTCTGGTTTTAGATTTCATTACTAAAAGTCTATCATCAAATTAAGTAACGGGGATTGCTTAACTTGGACTGCTATAACCTGACAAATACATTAAGGTCAACAAAGTAGGTGATCTTTATCAATGTATCCTTAGCAGTTTTCTCTTATGTGTAATAGTCCCATTTTTTTTTTTTTCTTTCACAAACCATATCTCAAATTACTGAAAAATGATACACCTTTCAGCAATTTTTTCACGTTGGCTGGAAAGGCCAAAAAGGTTGGCAGAGTGGCAGGAAAAAAACAGTAATGCCTCCTGGTGCGTTCCACTCCTCATATGTCTACCCATCTCAGACTTTGATCAGGTCCTACTGAAGCTCAAAACCCAAGAATTGCCAACACGCATCCCAGCATGTTCTACTGCAGGAGGGAAGGTGGACCACCAAGACCGCCACCAAGACAGCCCTGCCTTTCAGTATGGGATGGGGTGCCATCAGCTGCTTTGGGTTCCTTTTGGGTCTGGGAAGAGAATTTCGGGAGTCACTTCCACGGCCTTCAGTCCCAGGGAAAGCACCAGGCGAACTAGGGAAAAACAAAGGGAAAGAATTCAGATCAATAACCAGCTTCCTTTAAAACCCTTCCACCTGAGCATCTCAAAGCATTTTACAAACTTTAATTAATCCTTACTCTCCGGGGTAACTAATTATTATTATGCCCACTCGATAAATAGGTTGTAATGAGGCATGGAAAGTTTGAGTCATCGGCCTGAGTCACAACTTAAGTCAGGTGCTCTGACTCTCCATCCCAGTGCTCCAAATGCCTAAGTGGCACCACTTCTTATCATTTATCATATGCACTGCATATGTCTCAGGCACATCTGAAACCATCTCAAATACGTTTTGGTAAAACTGAAATCCTATTCCAAGCTCAAAGAAGCAAGCAGTGTTTAGTTTTATTCCAAACAACTGCAAATTTAAGCTAGGTTTGCCCAGCTGAGGGGCTGCTCCATTTGGACATGGTGTTGTCTGACTTGGCTTCTCAGCAATACCATAATCAGAAACCCAGAAACCTAGTTAGAGCAAGTAATCGTTTTTCTCTTTTACTGGCAAAACAGAGCTCCTCGGACAAAGGTAACCATGACTCATATGCTATCTGTATAGCTGACTCAGCACAGGAGGCTACTTGCCTCAAATACCTATTCATACCTGCCATGTAGCAATCACAGTGTATAGAGCTTTTTTGCTTCGAGAGTGTAGCACAAAAGAAGAGAAAAGGAGAGATCATGGAGTCTAGAAGCAGGGCAAAGAAGTTCAGGAGCCTTTCTACCCCAAAGTGAGAAACCCCAAATAAACGGTTCAAATAGTGTTCTGATAAAATGGACATACTTCAGAAGCACCTGACATGTTATTTTTGGCTCTTCTTCCTCTCTGGGATTTGACAGCAGGCGACTCTGGGCATCTGTAACCGCTGCAGCACGCTCCGCTGCCCAGCGAGCTTCTGCCAGCCGCTGGTTTTCCTTCAGCTCCAGAATTGTTTTCTGCTGTTCCTGAAGTTTCTTCTTTTGCTTCTCAATCAGCTGTTGCTGGAAGATGTGGCGATTATGGAAATGACCCATGCAAATGGGTTCTGCTTTCTGGCTGGTGGTTCTGAGCTTCTCGCTGCCAGACTGTTGGGAGGACTCGGCACACAGGCGCACGGGCTGCTTATTATCAGGTGTGTTCAAAGGGCCATTTTGAAGGGGAATCTGCAAGGTGCGCTTTGTTGGTTTTCCTGGAGGAGGGCTTGGCATATAATCATTGCTTCCAGAAAAAGGCTTGTCCCATGGAGGGCGCACAGCAGTTACCTGAGAGAAAGGAACATGTTATAGCTCGGCTATTAAAGGACTCTGCTAATGAGTTTACGTTCATTCAGTAGGCAGAGTTCAATTTAGTGGCAAAAGTACCCTGCATTCCAGCCAGAGCTGCACTGTGCTCCTGGATTGGGCTGTCTGAAGCTGCCAGCCTCAGCTCTGTGAGCCACTCCTAGAATGTTCACTGTGGCTCACCATGGAAGCTGTGCGGGAGTGTGGTGATAACTATACGAACCAATCCTATGGGCCAGGACATTTGCACTAAGAAAAATGTGCTTTTATAAATCTGTAATTTGGACAGTTTATTTGTGAATTAGGCAAGATTACTCCAGATATATATTATAGGAATTTTTTAACTCCCCATAGACTTTATTTTTTAGAGCGGTTATACTTTTACAGAAAACTAATGCAGAAAGTACACAGCCGATCCCCTTCCCCCATTTTCCCTATTCTTAATATTTTGCATTAGTGAGGTACATTTGTTACAATTGATGAATCAATATTATTAGAATTATATTACTAACTAGAGTCCAAAGTTTACATTAGGGTTCACTCTTATTTTTTTCATTAATTTTTTTTTCATTAATATTTAACAAATCAATTTTATTGATACATATTAATAAAGCATAAATCCATCCAAAGTGTACAATCAGTGGTATTTGGTATAATCATGTATTTATGCATTCATCACTTCAATCATTCTTAGAGCATTTTCATTATTCCAATATTGATAATAAAAAACAAAAAACAAACAAAACTCATCACCTCTCAATCTCTCTATGCTGTACATGGCTGCTATTCTTTGTCCTTCTCTCTAATATATTTGTATATATATTTTGTAAAAACAGTCTTACATATGCAATATCACCCATATTCTTGTTTTATATGAGGTTTTACTATCTTATACAGTCCCATGTTACAGTTTTTAGCTTTCCCTCTAGTAACATGCTTGACCTTAGACCTTCCCTTTCAACCACTGCCACACCCATATAATAGCTCTGCTAGTTACAAGCACCATTATAAGCTTTCAGCATTTCTATTCATTTCCAAAGATTTACAAACAACATTTTTACCAATTCTGCACAGATTAAACCTCAGCTTTCCATTCTCTAACCGCATTCTATTTTCTGGTGACCTATATTCTAATTATTAACTCCATGAATTTATACAATATACTTAGTTCATAATAGTGCAATCATACAGTATTAGCCCTTTTGTGTCTAGCATGCTTCACTCAACTTAATGTCCTCCAGGTTCATCCATGTTGTCAAATGCTTCATGCTGTCATTTCTTCTTACCACTGCATAATATTCCATCATGTGTATATACCACAATTTGTTTATCCATTCATCAGTTGATGGATACCTAGGTTGTTTCCAACTTTTGGCAATCGTGAATAACGCCGCTACGAACATCGTGCAGGTGTCTGTTCGTGTCTCTGCTCTAAGTTCTGCTGGGTATATACCTAGAAATAGTACTGCCGAGTCCCAAGGCAAGTCTATATTTAACTTCCTTAGGAACTGCCAAACAGTCCTCCACAGTGGCTGTACCAGTCTACATTCCCACCAACAGTGAATAAGTGTTTTGATTTCTCCACATCCTCTCCAACATTTACAGTTTTCTGACTTTTTAACAGCAGCCAGTCTAATAGTTGATATCGCATTGTAGTTTTGATTTGCATTTCCGTAATCACTAGTGATGTTGGACATTTTTTCACGTGTTTCTTTGCCATTTGTATTTCTACTTTGGTCTACTGTCTTTTCAAGTTTTTTGCCCATTTTTTAATTGGGTGGTGTGTCTTTTTATTGTTGAGTTGTATGATCTCTTTGTAAATGATGTATATTAAACCATTATCAGATATGTGATTGCCAAATATTTTCTCCCATTGGCTCGGCTGCCTTTTCACCCTTTTGGCAAAGTCCTTTGAGGTACAAAAATTTAATTTTGAGGAAGTCACATTTATCTATTTTTTTCTTTTGTTGCTCATGCTTTGGGTGTAAGGTTTAAGAAACTACAGCCTATCACAAGATGTTGAAGATGTTTTCCGCATTTTCTTCTAGCAGTTTTATGGTTGTCACTTTTATATTTGGGTCCTTGATCCATTTTCAGTTAATTTTTATAAGGTGTGAGATAGGGGTCCCTTTTCTTTTTTTTGGATATGGAGATCCAGTTCTCCCAGCAATATTTGTTGAATAGACTGCTCGGGCCCAGGTGGGAAGGCTTGACCACCTTGTCAAAAATCACTTGACTGTAGATGTGAGAGTCTATTTCTGAGTTCTCAATTCAGGTCCATTGGTCAATGTGTCTGCCTTTATGCCAGTACCATGCTGGAAGTGAGAGTCCTCAAACTTCATTCTTCTTTTTAAAGATCTTTTTGGCTATTCGGGGCCCCTTACTCTTCCAAATAAATTTGCTAATTGGTTTTTCCATTTCTGCAAAAAAGACTGTTGGGATCTTTATTGGGATTACGTCGAATCTGTAAATCAGTTTGTATAGAATTGACATCTTAATGATATTTAGTCTTCAAATCCATGAAAGTGGAATGTCTTTCCATTTATTTAAGTCTTCTTTAGTTTCTTTTAGCAATGTTTTGTAGTTTTCTGAATACAGGTCCTTCATGTCCTTGGTTAAGTTTATTCCTAAATATTTGATTGTTTTAGTTGCTATTATAAATGGAATTTTTTTTTTCTGATTTATTGCACATCAGTAGGGTATGGAAAGGCTATTGATTCTGTATTAATCTTGTATCCCACCACTTTGCTGAACTTGTCTATTAATTCTAGTAGCTCTGTTGTGGACTGTTCAGGAGATTCTAGATATAGGATCATATCATCAGCAAATAGTGAAAGTTTTACTTCTTCCTTTCCTATTTGGGTGTCTTTTATTTCTTTATCTAGCCTAATCACTCTAGCTAGAACCTCTAACACAATATTGAATAACAATAGTGACAGTGGGCATCCTTGTCTTATTCCTGATATCTACGGGAAAGCTTTCAATTTTCACCATTGAGTACAATGCTAGCTGTAGGTTTTTCATATATGCATTTTACCATATAGAAAAACTTCCTTCTATTCCTATTTTTTTAAATGTTCTTATCAAGAAAGGATGCTGTATTTTGTCAAATGCCTTTTCTGCATCAGTCGAGAGGATCATGTGATTTTTCTTCTTCAATTTATCAGTGTGGTTTGTTACACTAAGTGATTTTCTTGTGTTGAACCACCCTTGCATACCTGGGATAAAACCCACTTGATCATGGTGTAGAATTCTTTTTTTTTTTTTTTTAAGATTTATTATTATTTTACTTTTCGCTGGGCAATTCTCTGTGTCTGTTTCCTGCTCTCTCTTCTCATCCTTCTCCTCCTGTCTTCACCAGAATTTGATCCTGGGAACCTCTGATGTGGGAGAGAGGCATTCTGCTACCTGTGCCACCTTAGCTCCTGGTTTTTTGGCACGTCTCGTCTTGTTTCTCCCTTTGTGTCACTCTCCTGTTACGTCATCATCTTGCTGCATGGCTTGGTGGGGCCTGGTACGCCTGCATGCAGGGCCTGGCGGCGTACCCGTATGCGGGACCTGGGGGCTCACCCGCTTGCAGGGCCTAGTGGCCCGCATGCTTTCTATATTTTTCTTTTATTTTACCAGGAGTTCCCAGGGATCGAACCCAGGTCCCTCCATATGGGAGACGGATGCCCAACCATTTGAGCCACATCTGCCCTAGAATTCTTTTAATGTGCTTTTGGATTTTATTTGCAAGTATTTTGTTGAAGATTTCTGCATCTATATTCATTAGAGATATTGGTCTGTAATTTTCTTTTTTTGTAGTATCTTTATCTGGTTTTGGTATTAGGGTGATGTTGGCTTCATAGCATTCTTTCCTGTTCAAGTTTTTGGAAGAGCTTGAGCAAGATTGGTGTGAAGCCATCTGGTCCTTGGCTTTTCAGCTTTGGGAGGTTTTTGATGACTGTTTCAATCTCATTTGTGATTGGTTTGTTGAGGTCTTCTGTTTCTTCTAGGGTCAGTATAGGTGGTTGGCAGCTTTATCTTCCAGTACATTCAATACATCATACCATTTTCTTCTCACCTCCATAGTTTCTGATGAGAGGTCAGCACTTAATCTTATTGAGTTTCCCTTATATGTGCTGCTATGCTTTTCTCTTGCTGATTTCAGAATCCTCTCTTTATCTCTGATATTTGTCATTCTTAATAGTAGGTGTCTTGGGGTAGGTCTATTTGGATTTTCTGTTTGAGGCACATTGTCCTTGGATATTGATTTTTATGGCTTTCATGAGGGTTGGAAAGTTTTTGGTCATTATTCCCTCAAATATTCTTTGTGCCCCTTTTCCATTCTCTTCTCCTTCTGGGATACAGATAATGCAAATGTTTGTGCATTTCACATTGTCATTCAATTCCCTGAGACTCTGTTCCATTTCTTTCCATTTTCTTCTCTTTCTGTTCTTCCGTCTTCCAGTTCAGATGTTCTCTCTTCAAAATTACTAATTCTGTCTTCGAGCAATTCAAATTTGCTCTTATGTGCCTCTAACGTAATTTTTTTTTGAAAAAAAAATTTTTTTTTTATTTTTAAAGAAGCTTTAGATTACATAAATGTTACATTAAAAATATAGGGGACAAAAAAATATACAGGGGAGTCCTATATCCCCACTCCCTCCCCCTCTCAGACCCTCCCACATTAACAACATCTTTCATTAGTG
>JAQZBX010070004.1:0-15490 GCA_029593785.1 Cabassous unicinctus
AACAAGCAGCCCCAGATGCTTATCAGAATAGGAATTCTCAGTGGCAAAGGCTCCTTCCCCAGAGGAGGATAAAACTCCTACCCAAACAGTATATTCTCTTCCCTCATGTCAAGTGGGGCTCTTGGAGCTGCCCTCTACTGACCCCAAGCCGAGAAGTTTTTGGCCTCCCTGGGAGACTGGCCGTGATGGGACGTCTTCCCCTGCTCTTTTGGACTCTTTGTGCTGTGTAACAGAGAGATTATTTGTTCTTTTTGGTCTCTTTATGCTGTACAGGTAAGAAAGACATCATTTCCTGAAATTTTCTGTTGTGCCCTGAACCTATGTTCCCAGGACGCACCATTGTAGCAACTCACTTCACACACCCCTCAAACACAGTTATTCCCATTATTTATAGTTGCATTAGTGTGGTGCCTGTGTTACAATTGATGAAGGAATATTATTATAATTACGTAATTAGCTATAGTCCACATTTGCATTAGGGTTCACTGTGTTGTACAGACCTATGGTTTATAAAAAAATTTTAATCTCATAATATATATTCACCCTAAAATTTCCACTTTTAACTACATTCAAATATATTTTCAGTGGTGTTAATTATATTCACAGGGAAGCAGGTGTGGCTCAATTGGTTGGTCTGTTTACCATATGGAAGGCCCTGGGTTCCTTTACAGGGGCCTCCTGGTGAAGGCAAGCCGTTTTTTGTGTGTGTGTGTTTTTAATATTACATTAATCAATTTTCTTATGTTGAACCACCTTTGCATTCCTGGGACATATCCCACTTGATCAAGGTATATAAGTCTTTTAATATTCTATTGGATTCAGTTTGCTAGAATTTTGCTGAGAATTTTTTATATCTATATTATTAAGGGATAGCGGTCTGTGATTTTCTTTTCTTGTGGCATCTTTATCTGGCTTTAGTATTAGTGTGATGTTCGCCTCATAGATGAGTTAAGTAGTGTCCTCTCCTCTTCAATTTTTTGCAAGAGTTTGAGCAGGATTGGTGCTAATCCTTCTTGGAATGTTTGGTAAAATTCACCAGGGAAGCCATCTGGTCCTGGGTTTTTCTTTGTTTGGAGGTTTTTGATGACTAATTCAATCTCTTTTCTTGTTATTGTTCTGTTGAGATCTTCCATTTCTTCTTGAGTCAGTTTAGGTAGTTTTGTGAGTTTCTAAGAATTAGTCCATTTCATCTAAGTTATTGAATTTGTTGGTATAGAGTTGTTCATGGAATGCTCTTATAACCTTTTTTTTTCTGTGGAGTCAGTAGTAATATCCCCCCTTTCTTTTACGATTTTAGTTATTTGTGCTTTCTCTCTTTTTTTCTTTGTCAGTGTTGCAAAAGGTTTATTTGTTTTATTGATCTTTTCAAAGAACCAAATTTTGGTTTTGTTGATTCTATTGTTTTTCAATCTCTATTTCATTGATCTCTCCTCTAATCTTTGTTATTTTCTTCCTTCTGCTTCCTTTGGGTTTAATTTGCTCTTCATTTTCTAATTCTTCAAGTTCTAAGGTTAAGTCTCAAATTTGAGATCTTTCTCCTTTTTTAATGTAAGCATTTAGAGCTATAAATTTCCTTGTCAGCACTTCCTTTGCTGCATCCCATAAGTTTTGGTATGTTATGTTTTCATTTTCCTTCACCTCAAGATGTTTCCTAATTTCTCTTGTGATTTCTTCTCTAACCCATTGGTTGTTTAATAGTGTGTTGTTTAATGTCTACGTATTTGTGAATTTTCCGGTTCTCCTTCTGTTATTGATTTCTAATTTCATTCCATTGTGTTCAGAGAAGATACACTGTATGAGTTCAATCTTTTCAAATTTATTGTGACATGTTTTATGAATTAATATATAGTATATCCTGGAGAATGATCAGTGTGTCCTAGGGAAGAATATGCCTTCTGCTGCTATTTGGTAAAGTGTCCTCTATATGTCTGTTAGATCTAGTTGGTGTATAGTATCATTCAATTCTTCTATTTCCTTATTGCTCTTCTGTCTAGATGTTCTGTCCATTATTGAAAGTGTTGTATTGAAGTCTCCTACTATTAGTTTAGAGCTATTTCTCTGTTATAATCTGTCAATATTTACTTCATTTATTTTGGGACTCTACTGTTAAGTACACATGTATTTAACATTGTTATGTCTGCTTGCTGAATTGTCCCCTACATCAATATATACTGAGCTTCTTTGTCCTTTGTAACTGTTGTTGAACTGAAGCCTATTTTTTTCTAGCTATTCTAGCTCTCTTTTGGTTGCTATTTGCATGATTATTTTTTTTCTTTCAGCCTACATGTGTCTTTGAATTTATGGTGAATCTCTTGTTAAGAGCATATAGTTGCATCAACCTTTTTTTTTCTTCAATCCATTCTCCAATCTCTGTCTTTTCACTGAAGAGTATAATCTATTTACATCTAAAGTAACTTTAGAATGCAGGACTATCTTCTGCCATTTTGCTATTTGATCTTTGTAAGTCTTACAGCATTTTGGTATCTCAATTCTTATGTTAATGCCTACTCTCTCATATTTATTTGACTTTTTGTAGTGTCCCATTTTTAGTCCCTCTCATTTTCTGCTGTATGTATTTTCAGATATTTTCTTTGTTGTTAGATGGAACTGTTCCTATACCTCTTTGTCTCCCCACATTTTTGTTGTAATTTTTATAAATTATATCTGTATACATTGTATAGCCCAAACCATAGATTTATCATTATATTTTATGCATTTGCCTTTTAGAAACTGTAAGAAATAAAAAGCAGAGTTACCTACCAAAAAATGCAATACAATAATACTGGCATTTAAATCACCTATAACTACTTAAATACACAACTAAAAGAAATTGGCATGTGGCCCCAGTATACCTAAGCCATAGGAGCAGGATTAAGGTGGAATAAATATTTCTTATTGCCATAAGAAATTTCTACATCCCTGCTGAAGTGATACATTCCACTGTTCACTCTTTTTTTTTTCATTCTTGCCTGCACTCAATTTTGCCAAGAAATACTTATTGTGTGCCTCTAACTACCAGGCACTATAGGTACTAAGAATTCAAAACTGAATATAGCATTAAAAGATCCTGTCCTCATGGGGTTTACATTCTATTGGGAGAAGACAGGCAATGCACAGATAAATAAGTGAATACATAATATGCCAAATGGTGATAAGTACAATGGAAACAAATGAGATGGGGCAAAGGGGTAAAGGTGTTTGCTAGGGTAGTGGGCCATTTAAGCAGAGATCTGGAGGAAATGAAGGAGTAAGTTTCAGGGACATCTGAAGGGAAAATCAGTCCTGAAAGAGAGAAGGATGAGTAATTGCAAAGAACCAGCCTAAGAAGGCAATGTGCCGTGTGGTTGAAGTGGAGTGAATGAGGAAGGAAGAAAAGGTGGAGATGAGGCCTGTGTGGTACAGGAGACCACACCAGGGGGGCAACTGTATTAGTTATCATTTGCTGCCCAAGAAATCACCCTAATACTTGGTGGTTTAAAATAACAATAACTACATATTTCCTCCCATGGTTTCTGTGTATCAGGAATCTAGAAGTAGCTCAGCTGTGCAGTTCTGACGCGCAATCTCTCATTAGGTTCAGTCATATGTCAGCTAGGGTTGCGGTCATCTGAAGGCTTGAGGGGGCCTAAGGATCCACTTCCCAGGTGTTCCATTTACACACTTTGCAAGTTGTTATTGGCTGTTAGCCAGGGTACTCAGTTCCTCTCCATATGGGTCTGTCCATGAAGCTGTTTGAGTGTCCTTGCTGCATGACGGCTTCTTCCCTCAGGGCAAACAATACAAGAGCTGGAGGCAGAAGTTGCGATGCTTTTTGTGACCTAGCCTGGAAGTCACACACTGATTCCTGATTCTTAGTGGGAGAGGATTACAAAGGCACAAAAATCAGGAGGTGAGGACCGTTGGGACTATCTTGGAAACTTGCTATCACATTATTGTAAGGTCTTTAGCTTTTACTTTGAGTGAGATGGGGACCAATGGGAGGTTTGGGGCAAAAGAGTATTATGATCTGACTTATGGTTTAGAAGGATTGCTCTGAGAGCTGTGTTGAGAATAGATGATGAGGAAATGGGTAACAAGGTGGAAGCAAAGAGAACAGTTAGGAGGCAATCTCAATGATCCTAGTGAGAGATTATGGTGACTTGGACCCAGATGGTGGTGGCAAAGGTAGTGAGAAGTGGTCAGATTCTTATGGATAGATTTTAAAGTTAGAGTCAACAGAATTCCTTATGGATTGAATGTGGGCTATGAAAAAAAGGGAGTCAAAAATGACTCTGTGGGTCTGGACCGGAACAACTAGAAGGATGAGGTGGCTGTCAACTGCAATAGGAAAGACAGGGAAGAACGGGTTTTGAAGGAGCAGTGATCAGAAATTCTTTTTGGTCAAGTTAAGTTTGAGATACCTAGTCAATATCAAAGTTGAGATAATAAGTTAAGAGTTGGGTATGTTAGTCTAATTCAGGAGCAAGGCTAGACATACACATTTTGTAGTGAATACCTTATAAATGGGATTTCAAGTCATAAGACCAGATGAGACTATCTAGGGAGTGAGTATGGATAGAAAAAAAAGGAGAGATCTTGGATTGAGCCATGGAGTCCTCCAATATTTAAAGGTCAGGATGATAATGAGGTATCAGCAAGGGGTCTATAATCTGGTTATGGGCAATCTGAAAAAAGAGTTGAATTTTCTAACTTGAAGAGTTACAGTGTGAGTGTTCTTCAGCTCCAGTCATGGAACTGAGCTTTCCTATGAGTCACCCCTCATATTGGGACTCTAGAATGCTTTACTCCAGGAGTACTTTCAATATGAGAAAGCCAGAATAGGGAGGGAAATGCCCCTTAAAGGGCCATTGTTTAGTTCAATAGATTGTACACCCCAGAGAGAAGCTCCTGGGAATGGGATTGTGTAACTTTTGTCTTCCTCTATCTCCTAGTACCAGGCCTATCCCTTGCCATGTGTAACAGTTTGAATTTGGTGAATCCAAAAAAAAATTTTTTTTAAAGGATTATGTTTTTTTAACTATTCCATTCCTGTGTATGTGAGACCCTTTGATTGCATTAGATTTGGTTAAGGGACCTTGATTAGATGACTTGATTGGACTATGTCAGTGAGGCATGACTCAGATTAGGTCTCTGCCCTCTTACTGGAGCCTTATTTAAACAGAGACATAGAGAAAAGACACAGAAAAAGGAAGCTGCCATTTTATCCTGCCATGTGAGAGAAAGGAGAAAGTAGAGAGAGGGCTCCAAGTTCACCTACAGCTGCAGAAAGACAGAGAAACCCCAAGAGGCTCAAGGAGAGAAGCTGAGAGAGAAATGCCTGATCACCCACAGCTGAGTTCAAGAAGAGAAACCCAGAGAGGCTCAAGGAGATGAGACACAGAAAGAAATATCTGATAGCCCACAGCTGAGCTCAGGGAGAAAGGAGAGAGAGACTAGCAGACCAACCATCTTGCCTAGCCACGTGGCAGGATGCCAAGATCACCAGTAGCTGATTTTGTTGAGAAAGTCTCTCTAATGGTGCCTTGATTTGGACATTTTACGGCCTCGAAACTGTAAGATTTTCCCCTAACAAAATTCCCATTATAAATTCCAACCCATTTCTGGTCATTTGCATCAATATCCCTGTGGCAAACTAAGACACCATGGAAACCCACAGAGTTAGAAGGGGAATTGCCAGGGTATTAACAGAGGATAACCCAAAGTCTGTGTAAATGACCCTAAATCAATACCACAACATTTTACATGAAAGGATCCAAGTGTCATTTCAAATGAAATATAAATACCAAAATTGTTGCAAATCATTAAGAAACTTTGAGGCATTTGTGGGTGTTCCCAAAATCATGGCTAGGCTAATGATATTCTCTCTGCTCCAATTCCCCCCTATATAGTAGCTTTCAGATGACAAAATATTACTCTTCATTTTTTGTTTTAATTCCCATTAACAGAAATATTCCTGGAATCTGTCAGCTGCAGAACATGCTCAACCACTATACAGTTTTAAATAGTCTTTCCTTGCTTTATAATAAAATAAATGTTTATTTAAAACTTTTTCTTCCCCAAGCATTAATAAATTGCTTCTTTTATCTGATGTCAGAAACTTTATGCTGAATATCTCTGAGTAACTATGGTGATTAGCACTGTCTAAAGCAATATTGGAGTCACAGGTCACATTTGCAGCTTAATTGCTTGGGAACTGATCTGTTCTAAACTAAGTGTGTCTTTCCTCAGGTCCTGAGTTTTGGGGTCCTTGATTGGCAAAGCAATCTAACTCAAATCTTCTGAGACTCCAAGTTTAATTATTAGATGAGGTCTTTGAAGTTACTGTCATTCATTCATTTCTTCTCTCACTCACTCAATATTGACCCCACCCTGCATTCTGTTCTTATGCTTTCTGCTGGTGATTCAAATATGAACAAATCCTTGACCTCAAGAACACAGACCAGGTGCTATCAGAGTAAGGAAAGGGCACTATGGGACACATAAAAAGGGCTCCCAGTCCAGTCTTAAAGAGCCAGAGAAGTGAAGTTATGAGTAAGGCAAGACCTTAAGCACAGGAGTGAGTACAAGGGTGTTCCAAGAAAGAAGGAACTTGGTACAAGGAAGTGTAAGGAACATTTAGTGAAGAGCAAGCCAATTCACTATGGTTGCAGCTTAAGTTAAATGATAGAAAGTGAAAAGACATCTAGAGAGGAAGGCTGGTGACAGCCCAGAAAAAACTTGGATGTCAAGGAGCTTATAGTTTATTCAGAAAGCAATGAGAGCCATTGTATGGGGTTATCTAGGGCACCATTAGGATAAGTTGGTGTTTTGGGAAAGATCACCTTGGTTGCAGTGCAGAGCATGGAAATGAGGGTAGTGAATGGAGTCAATCGTTTTCTCCATCTCCCTATCCGACGACCACATTCATGTCACCATCATCTCTCTCTGGTACCGCTGCATCAATCTTCCAAAGAGTTCTGATCCATTCATTACCAGGCAATTAAAAATGCAAATCAGATCAGGTCACTCTCTTGCTTAAATGATACTTTGGCATCCCATACCCTTATCAAAATTCCAACATCCTTAATAGGGTTCACTAGTCCTTGCTCAGTCTGGTCCAGGGTAGCCATCCAGTGTCAATACCATCTCTACTTCCTTGGCTTTTGATATTCCAGTCATGGTGGATTTTCTTGCAGTTCTTCCAAGGGACCAAATTCTTGATCCCACTCCTCTGGGACTTCATAAGAGTTGTTCTCTCTGTATAAGACATCAGACCCATTTATCTCTGGCTAATTTAGGCTTTTCCTTCAGATCTCAGCTTAACATGTACTTTCTCAGGGATGTGGTCCTTTATCCCCTTGACTAAATTAAGCCCCCACTACACACTGGACACTCCCATTACACCCTGTACCTCTCCTTGCATTGCAATTCATTGATCATGCTTATTGTATACCAGTTTTTCCCACAAGACTGCACTTCCCCTTCCCACATAAGTTGTGAGGAAGTACTGTCTTGGTACGCCATCAACTAGCACAATATTGGCTTAGTATATCACTCAATCATTATATATATATATATATATATATATATATATACTTTTTTTTTTTTTGAGGTACTGGGGGCCGGGGATTGAACACAGGACCTCATATATAGTAAGCCTGTGCTCAACCACTGAGCCACTTTGGCTCCCCTGAGTTGTTTTCCTTCATTTGTTTTGCTTGTTGTTGTTGTTGTTTGTTTTAGGAGGCACTGGGAACTGAACCTGGGACCCCCCATGTAGGAAGCAAGTGCTCAATCACTTGAGCCACATCTGCTCCCTCAATCATTATATATTAAATAAATAAATGAAGGCAAGGAAAAGAGTTAGAAGGTATTACATCAACTGAGAAGGTGAAAAGAAAGGATGGACTTGAGTGATAATAAAAAGGCCAGAATAACTACACTTGGCAAAAACTGGAAATGGTGGGTAGGGGGAATTGGGGAAAAGGTTACATCTTTATGTGTCTGATTCCCCTACTGTATTGAGTGGTGCCTGGTAGAACACTCAATAATATTTGTGTTAAATGAATGAGGTTGGATGAGTGGAGGTCATTGCCCGGATTTCTTGCTTGGGCTTGTGGGTGGCTGCATTCCCTGAGAGAGGAAAGACATGAGCAGAAATGCTTTGACAGACTAGGCTTCAAACAGCACAACTCAGCTCTTTGCTCTCAAACAGACTATACAAGTATTCAAGATAACATTGATTAATAGAAAGGAAAACAGATCACGAGTATGTATGAAGTATATTGGGCTGCATTCAACAGTTAGTGTTTATATTAGTATTTTTAATGTTTTAAATTTTAACCACACCTGGGAAGTGGTGTAGCTCAGTGGTTGAGCACCTGCTTCCTATGTATGAGAACCTGGGTTCAATTCCCAGCATCTCCTGAAAAAAAAAAATTTTTTTTAATTATTCAAATTTTAACCAGACATTTTGATTAGAATTTTTTCATGTGATTGATTTGAATTTTGGTAAAGACAAACAAGATGTGACTTTGGATGAGCAGCTTCTGAACGTTGTGGTTGGCAGTTGTAAGAAATTATCTCCTTCCTCTTTGAGGAAAAAAACTGCAAAGATTCTCTAAAACCTCTCTACTGTCATCAACTATGCATCTTTTAACGTCAAAAATGTAACACACAGGGTTTCTATTTGGGGGCAATGAAAAAGTTCTGTAACTCTACAGTGATGATAATCACCACAGAATAAAACCCTTTATCACCGCACAACAACCATGAGTGTAATTAATGCCACTGAAGTGTATACTTTAAAGTGGTTAAAATGGTTAAGTGTATTTTACTATAATAAAAAAATTTTAATGCCAAACATTGTGCTCCCCAAAATTAAATGGGAGTTTGACCTCCTTATTCTTAGATTTTCAGAAATATAAGCTTGGTTCAGCTTCTGAGGTGCTTTTGAAAAGCACAGCAGCACAATACTGTGGAGATTTTTTTCTGGCAACAAGATTTGGAACCCAGCGTCTGAAGAAGGAATGAAATTCAGGTTGTGTGTGACGTGACTTTGAAAGTAAGAAAAAGAGACTCTAAGTAATAGCAGGAAACAATCATTTCCAGGGTCTGTATAAGAAAAGGGCTGGCCTTGATTCTCTTCCCATATAATTCTATTTGCTTCTAAAGAGTTTTATTCTTAGAGAATTTGAACTCCCAATGCAATTCTGTACTTCAGAAATCCAAGGATGTGATCTATATAGTAGTTTTCATCTTTGTCACCAACAAGAACACATTTGTTTTGTATTTTTCTTCAGGGTTTGTGGGTTTCGAAAGGTTATGTCTATTAAACAATGTGTATTTATTAAATAAAAATTAATTTTTCCATTTTTTACTTGTCAGTTATATGATACAAATATTCCCACCTGTCTGGGTCTCTGATCAGCACAAGGTAGCCAGTGCTACTATAATCAGTTGATCTAACTCCAGGTAAAAGCAAAGAATTGACCTTCTGGTTTATCTGGCAGCCTTTAGACATGCTGAGACACTGAACATTCATTAGAATTTTAGAAATACTGACACTGGCAGGTGCCTCCACCTTCCAGGGTGTCTTAGTTTGCCAGGCTACTGTGATAAAAACCATATAATGGGTTGGTTTAACAATAGGAATTTATTGGCTCATGGTTTAGAAAGCTACAAGTCCAAAATCAAGGCATTAGCCAGGCCCTGCTTTCTCCTCGCAGACTCTAGCATTCTGCTTCTGGCTTGCCACAATCCTTGGGGTTTCTTGCCTTACACATCTGCCTCCTGTCTCATGCCCTCTCTCTCCTCTTATACTTGTTCTTCTGGTTTTCCATTGTCCTCTGGCTTCTGGAGCCTCTTAATAAGACTTCCAGAAATACAGATTAAGACCACCCTGATTCAGCTGGCCACACCTTAACTAATGATAACATCTTCAAAAGGCCCTATTTACAAATGGGTTCAAATGTGGATTAAGAATAGGCCTTTTGTTGGGACACCTAATTCAATCTACCACACAGGACCTCTAATAAGCAATCACCACTTAATAATGGTGATTATTGAAATCAGAGGATTTCAATAGAAAGGAGTCAAGCATCTTAAGTGGGCTTATTAAAATCACCTCCAAGGACTTTTTCAAGCTACACATTTCCCTGAGCCTCAGCAGAGAAACTGATGCATCTTCTGGATGGGGGCGAGGAGAAGTGATCTCTTTCTTCTTCTCTCTTGAGAGTTACTGCCGCTCTTCCTAATGAGGGTAAAATGTACCTTTCAACTATATTAGTGCCAAGAAAAGAGTAAGAAACATTTATTTATATAAAACACTTTGTGTGTGGCTTCACAGCACAACAAAAATCTAGTAGCAAGTTGTTATCTCACTGCCTAGACTGAATAATGTGGACCACAAACAAACAATATGTAAAGTGATCTAACAAATTGCTGAGAAAAAAGTATTGAATTTCCAATTCAAAAAATGAGTAGCAATAATAGACTGTTCATAGGAGGGGAAATTGAGTGAAAATGAGATACAGCTTAACAGAATTTGTGGGATACTGCTGAAACAATATTTAGAGAAAATTAATTGCACTAAATGCCTATATTAGAAAAGAAAATCTGAAATCAATGATCTCAGCTTCAACCTTAAGCCACAAGAAAAAGAAGAGCAATTTAAACCCAAACTAAGTAAAAGAAAAGAAATAATAAATATCAGAGCAGAAACAAATGAATTAGAAAACAGTAAAACAAAAGAGAAAAAATCAATAAAACTAAAAGCTAGTTCTTTGAAAAGATCAGTAAATTTGATAAATCTTTAGCCAGACTGATCAGCACAAAAGAGAAAAGTTACAAATTGCTATATCAGGAATGAAGGAGATGGCATCACTACAAATTCTACATATACTAAAAGGATAATAGTGGAATACAATTAACAACTTTATTCCAATAAATTCAGTAACTTAGATTAAAGAGACAAATCCCTTGATGACAAAAGCTATCAAAGCTCACTCAGGAAGACATAAGTAAGCTCAATTGTTCTATATCTATTAAAGAAATTGAAGCTGTAAAAAAAAGATCCACATCCAGATGGCTTCACTGGTGAAATCAACCAAATATTTAAGAAAGAAATAATACTGATTCTATATAAACTTTTCCAAAAATCATTATATTCATATCAAAACAAAAACTTTACAAGCAAAGAAAACTATATTCCAGTATCTTTCATGAAAACAGATGCAAAGTTTATCAAAGTGAGGAAGCGGATGTAGCTCAAGCAGTTGGGCACCCATCTCCCACATGGGAGGTCCCAGGTTTGGTTCCCAGTGCCTCCTAAAGAAGACGAGCAGACACAACAAGCAGACACAATGAGTAGACACAGCAAGCACACAATGACCAGAGAGACGAGGGAGCCATCTCGGGAGAGAAAAAGTTTATCAAAGTGAATCCAATTATATATTAAAAAGTTAATACTGGGGAGCAGGTGTAGCTCAGTGGTTGAGAGCCTGCTTCCCATGTATAAAGTCCCAGATTCAATCCCCAGTACCTCATTTTAAAAAAATTTTTTTTAAATAAACCAAACATCATGACCAAATGGGATTTATTCCAGGTATGCAAAGTTGATTTAATGTTCAAAAATTTTAAATGTAATTCACCATGTAACAAAGTAAACAAAAAAGAAAACCCTATGATCATCTCAATTGATGTAGAACAAACATAATAACAAAATCTGGGAAGTGGATGTGGCTCAAGCATTTGGGTGCCTGCCTACCACATTGGAGGTCCTGAGTTCAGTTGCTGGTGCCTCCTAGAGAAGACAAGCAAGACAGCAAGTTGGTGCAACGGGCTGGTGCAGTGAGCTGATGCAACAAGATGATGCAGCAAGGAGAGAGAAGAGGAAACATAATGAGAGACACAACAAAGCAGGGAGCGGAGATGGCTCAAGTGATTGAGCACCTCTCTCCCACATGAGAGGTCCTGAGTTTGGTTCCCGGTGCCTCCTAAAGAGAAGACAAACAGACACAGAGAGTACACAACAAATAGACACAGAGAGCAGACAGCGAGCACAAACAATGAGGGGGGGATGGAGAGAAATAAATAAATCAATCTTTTTTAAAAAAATCTAATACCCATTTCTGATTAAAAAAATTAAAAAAACTCTCAGAAAATTAGGAATAGAAGGGAACTTCCTCACCCTGATAAAAGGAATCCACAGATAAACATTATAGTTAATGTTGAAAGACAGTACTTTTCCCCTAAGATTTGGAACAAGATAAAGATGTTTGCTCTTACAACTTTTATACAACATTTTACTAGAGGTTCTAGACAGTACAATAAGGCAAAAGAGAGAGAGAAAGAGAGAGAGGGGAAGGAAGGTAGGAAGGAAATGAAAGTCATCTAGATTTGAAAAGAAAAGGTAAAACTGTCTTATTCACAGACAACATGATCATCTATGTAGAAAATTTAATGAAAGCTACAAAACAAAACAAACAAACAAAACTCCTAGGACTAAAAAGGGAGTTTAGCAAGGTTACAGGATTCCAGATGAACATAAAAAATAATGCATATTTCTATATACTAGCAACAAACAATTGGAAATTAAACATTTTTAAAATGTTAATTTTAAATAACAATATTATTATAAATATTATTTATAATAATATCAGAAAGTATGGGATACTTAGGGATAAATCTGGCAAAAGAGGTGCAAGACTTATACTCTGAAAACTGCAAAGCATTGCTGGTAGAAATTAAAGGAGACCTAAATAAATAAAGATATTCCTAATGCTTGGGTCAGAAGAGCCAATATTAGTAATATATCAATTCTCCCCAAATTGAACTATAGATTTAACATGATCCCAATAAAAAATCATATGGAAATGTAAAGGGCCTAGAAAATCCCAAATAACTTTGAAAATGAAGAACAAAATTGGAGAGCTAATGCTACCTGATTTCAAGACTAAATATAAAAGCTACATTAATCAAGACAGCCTGGTATTGGTGGAAAGATAGTGTCACAGTTTGAAGTTATTTTATGAATCCCAAAAAGAGAAAGATTATGTTTGTAAACTAACATACATACATATGTTAGTTTGTAAACTAACGTATCTCTGTGTGTGATACCCTTTGATTGCATTAAATTTAGCTGAGGGGCCTTAGATTAGATTACTTGATAAGATAGCTTTAGGGCTTTTGATTGGACTACATCAGTGAGGCATGTCTCAAGTTGAGTCTCTCCCCCTTGTTCGGTCTGATATTAACAGAAAAACAGAGGAAGACTCACTTAGACAGACACAGGAAAAGAGAGCTCTGCCATTTTTTTGATCCTGCCATGTGACAAAAAGGAGAGGCTCTAACAGCTGAGGCCCTGGGGAGAAATAAGCCATTTCCCTGAGAGCTTACAGCTGAACATGGGAAGAGTACAGAACCATTGAGACTGAACTAGGAGGCCTAGAAATAAACAAGCCCTATAGAGAGGACTACAGGTTCACATAAGCACAAAGCCCCAAGAGGCTGGGCCCATGGAGCAGCTCAAGAGGAAAGGGTGAGCGTGGAGGCTAAGGCTGTAATCTGGGCAGAGATTGATGGCCATCTTGCTTCACCATTTGGCAACACACCAGGATCAACAGACACTGACTTTGGAGAGAAAGCATCTCTGATGGTGCCTGGGTTTGGATTTTCATGGCCTTGGAACTGTAAGCTTTTACCCAACAGATTTCTGGTACTTTGCATTGGCAGCACTTTGGCAAACAAAAACAGATAGGCATTCACATTGAACAGAATACAGAGTCCAGAAATAGACCAATCAGTAGACTGATTTTCATAAAATGCACCAAAGCAATTCAGTGAAAAAAATCATGATCTTTTAAACAGATGGTGCTGAAACATTTGAGTATCTAAATACAATAAAAGACTTCAATTCATATCTCACACCATATTCAATAATGAATTCAAAATTAATCATAGACCTAGCTATAATACCTAATATAAACCTTCATGAAGAAAACATAAGAGCAAACCTTTCTGACCTCACATTAAGCAAAGATTTCTTAGATATGACACCAAAAGCATAATACATAAATGAAAAAATTGATCAAAATTTAAAACTTCTGCTCTTCAAAAGATATTACTAAGAAAATAAAAAACGATGAGTCATAGACTGGGACATATCTTTGCAAAGCATACATCTAATAAAGGACTAAAATTCTGAGTATAAATAGAACTCTCAAAACTCAATAATTAAAAAGAAACAATCCAATAAAATCAAATGGGCAATGGTGAAACAAAAACAAATGGGCAATGATAAAAGCTTTCCCTCTAAGATCTGGAACAAGACAAGGATGCCCACTGTCACCATTGTTTTTCAAAATTGTATTGGGAAAAAAATTGTATTGGAAGTTCTAGCCAGAACAGTTAGGCAAGAAAAAGAAATAAAAAGCATCAAATTGGAAAAGAAGAAGTAAAACTTTCATTATTTGCAGATGACATGATCCTATAGAAAGTCTCAAAAAATCCACAACAAAGCTACTAAAGCCAACAAACAAATTCAGCAAAGTGGTGGGGTACAAGATCAACACAAAAAATCAATAGTGTTTCTATACACTAATAATGAGCAATCTGAGAAGGAAATTAAGGGGAAATTTCCATTTACAATAGCAACTAAAAGAGTCAAATATCTAGGGATAAATTTAACAAAAAATGTAAAGGACTTACATTCACCAAAAACAACAAAACATTGCTAAAAGACCTAAATAAATGGAAGATTATTCCGCGTTCATGGATTGGAAGACTAAATATCATTAAGATGTCAATTCTTCCTAAAATTATTTACAAATTCAATGCAATCTCAATCAAAATTCTAACAACCTCTTTGCAAAAATGGAAATACCAATTATCAAATTTATTTGGAATTGTAAGGGGCCCAAAATAGCCAAAAACATCTTGAACAAATTTGGAGGACTCACACTTCCTGACTTTAAAGCATACTACAAAGCTACAGTGGTCACACTGATATATCAAGGATAGATATATCGACCAATGGAATTGAATAGAGAGCCCAGAAATAGATTCTCACACCTATGGCCAATTGATTTTTGACAATTGATTTTGACAAGACTGCCATGTCCACTCAATGGGGAAAGAATAGTCTCTTCCACAAATAGTGCTAAGACAACTGGGTATACATATGCAAAACAATGAAAGAGGACTCCTATCTCACACCATATACAAAAAATTAAATCAAAATGGATTGAAGACCTAAATATAAGAGTCAGGACTATAAAACTCCTAGAGGAAAGGAAGCATCTTCAGGATCTTGTGTTATGTAATGGTTTCTTAGACTTTACACCCAAAGCACAAACAATGAAAGAAAATAAGAGACAAAATTCAAAACTTTTGTGCATCAAAGGACTTTGTCAAGAAGTGAAAAAACAACCTACTCAATGGGAAAAAATATTTGGAAACCACATATCTGATAAAGGGTTTAATATCCAAAATATATAAAGAACTCCTACAA
>JAQZBX010070005.1:0-15488 GCA_029593785.1 Cabassous unicinctus
AAAAAATTATAAAAGTGTATGGTCTAAAATATAAACCATAGTGTAAACCAATGACCATGGTTGGTAGCTATGTTTCAATATTAATACATCAGTTATAACAAATGTACCACCCACATGTAAAAAGATTATTAATAGGGAAGGGGGAAAAGGGGGAGGATGTTGGGTATATGGGAGTCCCCTAAATTCTGTATGTAACCTTATTGTGACCTAAAACTTCTTTGAAGACAATATTTTTTTAAAAAGTAAGACACTGGGGGAGAAATGGAAGAAAATGCCACTGTACATACAGGACAACTGCTATTATGGTTATGAAAGGAAAAACATCAAAAAAAATTTGTTTTATGCTGTTTTGCTTTTTAATGTTTTTCATTTTTTTAATACCCTAATCGTTTTTACTTTATTTTAGTTTTAGTTTTTCTAAATTATTATATATTTCATTTCTTATGTTTAAACCTATTATTATTATTTCATTTTCCTATTAATCAAATTTGACAATATTTTTGGCTTCATTTTTGAAGAAGTTTTGGATCCCAGAAGGGTTACAACTCTGGCAGGGGAGGATTAACGGGGTGGGGTATCAGTGATGGGTGATACATGGGGGGAAGTTCACTTGGGCATACATATAAGGTATATAAATATGTTTAAATGTTCATAGAGCATTGTCACAGTGGGTAGAGATTTACGCAACAATGAAAGATTATTGAATTCCCATCCTGGGAAGCTCTGCCACATTCTCTAATGGAACAGCAACAATCCCCCAAGTGCAGGGGCAATGACTAGTGAAGAAGGATGGTCCATTGATGGGCACTTGATGTTGATGACTATGCTTTTGAGCCTTTTATTCTTGAATTTGCAACTTAGCCTAGTGTTGGAGAGAGCCTAAGAATTGCCTCCTGAGAGCCTCCTTTTTGCTCAAATGTGGCCTCTCTCTAAGCCAAACTCAGCATATAAATGCATTACTTTCCCCCCAGCATGGGACATGACTCCCGGTGATGAACCTCCCTGGCACCGAGGGATTACTACCAAGCACTGGCTGGTGATACAACTGGAAAAAGACCTTGGATGAAAGGGGGAAAAGGTAAAAACAAATGAGTGTATATGGCTAAGAGAGTTCAAAGTGAGTTGGGAGGTCATCAGAGAGGTAAAGCTTATGCATGTCTCAGCAGGATCTCATAGACGGCCAAGGTAGATACTACCCCAAATAGTGGGGATCCTGAGGGCTCTGGAGACACCCAGGACCTATCATGGCAGAAAACTCCAGAGTCTGGTGTCTTGCCAGTGGCCCTACTTTGGAGTTTGTGCTCCTGAGTGTGACAGAGTTGGAATCAGATGTGACTTCTCTACACATGCCTCTTCTGTCCCTTTTATTTGACCCTATAGTTGGTGCTAGAGTTGGTAGGTGTATGTCCTAGAGACTTTAATCTCTAGGCTGTCCATATGCCAGCTGGGCCCTGAAATTCAATGGAGTTGCAATACCTACTCTCCAGGTCATTGGACTCAGCCAGGACAACTAACAAGGAGATGATGATGAACAACGATCATCCCAAGGAACCGAGAGAGTTTACAACTGCAAGCAAGAGAGTCCCATCCATCTGCCCCAAGGGATCAAAACCTCTTCTCAATTAGAGGTGGAGTGGGCAACACCATCCCAGAATCCTCAGGATTGGGGAATGAACTATGGACTAAAGTAGACTTGCTGGTATTCTACTAAAGACTTATTGTGATTCTAGAAATGGAAGAAACTATACCATTCACATGGAAGCAGTGGCCACTAGAGGTTCTGGGGCAGGGAGAGGGAAATACAGGTGAAATATGGGGGCATTTTGGGATCTTGGGAATTTTCCTGAATGACATTGTAATGACAGACATGGGCCATTGCATATCTTGCCATAACCTACAAAATTATGCAGGGGAGGGTGTAGACTAAGTGTAAACTATAATCTATGCCTAGTGGCAATGCTCTAAAATGTTTTCATCAATTGTAATGAATGTACCACACTAATGAAAGATGGTGTTAATGTGGGAAAATGTGGGCGGTGTAGGAAGCGGGGCATATGGGAATCCCCTATATTTTTATGTAACATTCATGTAATCTAAATACATTTTTTTAAAAAAATAAAAAACATATTTTAAAAAAAGGCAATTGGCAACAACAACAACAAAAATAAATAAATACATAAATAAATAAATCAATTGGTATAGCCACTGTGGAAGACAGTTTGGCAGTTTCTCAGAAAGCTAAAGATATAATTACCATATTACCCAGCAATCCCTTTACTAAAAGAATTGAAAGCAGGGACTCAAACATAGTTTCACACCGATGTTCATAGTGGCATTATTCACAATTGCCAAAAGATGGAAGCAACCCAATTGTCCATCAACTGATGAATGGATAAAGAAAATGTGGTATCTACATACAGTGGAATATTATTCACCATCAAAAAGGACTGAAGTTCTGGTTCATCTGACAACATGGCTGAAATTTGAAGACATTATTTGAGTGAAATAAGCCAGACACAAAAGAGCAAATATTGTATGATCTCGTCAATAAGAAATAGCTAGAATAAGCAAATTCATAGAGTCTGAAATTAGAATAATTAATTTATACAGAATTTCTATTTGGGTTGATTGTAAAGTTTTGGAAATGAATTGTGGTAATGGTAGCACAACATTATGAGCACAATTAACAGCACTGAATTATATATGTGAATGTGGTTAAAGGAAAATTTTAGGGTGTGTAAAAGATAAAATACAGGACTGTACAATACATTGTGCCCTATTTTAAATGATGGGCTATAGTTAACAGTACAGTTATAAAAGTTTTCTTTCATGAATTATAACAAATGTACCACACTAATGCAAGGTGTTAATAATAGGGAGGTATACTGGAAAAAATACATTGTAGCTTAAACTATGGAATACAGTGCATACTACAATTATAATGTACTTTTATCAATTGTAACAAATGTACCACAGTAAAGCAAATTATTAATAGTGGGCGGGGGGGGGCCTATATGGGAACATTGTGGTTTTTTTGTAAACCTACAATTTCTCTAATTTAAAAAATTTAACAATAAAGGAAAAAAAACTAAAGTGAATCTAATGTAATTAAAGGGTGCCACACCCAAAGGAATACATTAGTATAAGAACATGATCTTTTGGGATTCAAAAAAGAACTTCAAACTGCCGCAGTGAGTAAATAAGAAAACAGCTTGTCTAGTTTAGCCCCAGCTAGAGCACATTGAGTCACCTCAGAGATGCTCCTGGTATCCTTTAAACCTTCCCATCTGTGGCCCAAAAGGATGATTCATTTCCTGGAGTGAAGAATAATTATTGCTTTCCCTTTCTGGAACTTTCCACAGAATTGCACTTCACCATATGATCCTGACAAGTTATTTTTTTCTCTATTAGTTAATGGAGTCTAAAGGAAATATAGAAATATAAACATGTTGCACCTGTATCTATAGAGTGCTTGCCATGCTAAAGGTCATCCTAATAAAGAAATGTGATGAGTAATTTCTGCCTTCTTATCAATAAGTAGACATATAGATCCTTATATGTTAGAAAGCTCCACTGCTTTACTCAAAAATTTTGAAAGGAATGGGGAAAGTATATGTCTTGTTCAAGTATTATTTTAAAGAAGTTTGCTTTGTTTATAGGAAAAAAAGGAATAGAAGGATTAGAAATCTTCAAAACTTTTTTAAAAAAACATGCATTAAAACTAAAGATATTTGGGTATTCTTTTGTTTCCTTTCCTAACTATGTATTAAGTAGCCTTTTTTCTTACTCAAAACCTGAATTTGTTTCATGTGTACTGGTTTTTTTCCACAAGAAACCCTCTACATTTCTATTTAGACACTTTTCCTACAATGATCATTGCCTGAACATGAGGCCCCCAAGCCCCTCAGGTGACTCTTACCTGCTCTATGAACAGTTGTGCTTAAATACATGGTGGTGTCCAGGCCCCCTTCTGTGTTTTGGAGAGTCCCAAAAGGTGGGTCCTGAGTGATGCAAAGACTTTTCAGGTGTGTTGAGTTTGTACTGCTCCTTATTCTCATATGCATGAAATCCTAATGAAAAAATCAAAAGAGCAATTTAATGCATCCAAAAGCGGCCAGGGTTATACAAGAGTCATGGGTAGGGTTTCTCTCTCCTTGTCTCTACTCTTAAATTTTTCTCATTGACCACAGGGCAATGTGTGCAAAGGGCCAATTTATTAAGAGCAATAGTATGTTGGAAAGAGAAACTAAACGGGACATAAGACTCAATTACTTTTAGGTTGACATTCTATGTGGCAGAAGAGAAAGATGAATCCCCATGAGTCCCCATTGGAACTCATGACATCCAGGACAGGGCATGCTGTTAGGGTACTCGGATGGGGAAGGCACTGACGACAGGCATATAAATCACTGAAGGGAATGCAGTAACGGCAGTGCTAAACAAAATCACTGCAAGATTCCAAAAATAAATGAAGAATAGAAGTGCAGTTTGTAAGTGACCTCCTAAACATGTATGAGTAGTTGTTCCACCAGCACAATTTTTTTCCAAATAATTTTTCCCCACCCACCTCCTGGTAACCTCTCACCTGCTCGCCATCTCTGTGAATTTGTTATTTCTACTCATGTCATATAAGCAATATCATACAAAATTAGAATGTGTCTTGCTTATTTCACTGAGCAGAAAGGGTTCATGGTTCTTCCATGTTGCAGCATGATTCAGAACTTATGCCCATTGTGTGTATGGATGATATTTTGTTTATCTATTCATTTGTTGATGGACACTTGGGTTGTTTCCACCTTTTGATGATTGTGAATAATGTTCCCATAAACACTGGGGTATGAGTATCTGTTTGAGACCCTGTTTTCACTTTCTTTGGGTATATACCTAGAAGTGAAATTGCCAGGTTGTATGCTCATTACATATTTAACTTTCTTAGGTACCATCACATTGCTTTCCACAGTGGTTGTACCATTTTACATTCCTACCAACAATGCGCTAGAGTTCCAATTTCTCTGCATCCTCCTCAACACTTATATTCTATTTCAAAAATAATATTCATTCTTGTGGGTGTGAAGTGGCATCTCATTGTGGTTTTTGTTTGCATTTCCCTAATGGCTAATGATGTTGCGTATCTTTTTATATGCTTATTGGCTATTTATATATCTTCTTTGGAAACATGTCTATTCAAGTCCTTTGCCCATTTTTTTTAAATGGGGCTGTTTGTCTTTCTGTTGCTCCATTGTAAAAGTTCTTTATTTATTTGGGGCATTAATCTGAAGAGAAAACTAAGTAAACAATTCCATTTACTACAGCATCTAAAAGAATTAAATATCTAAGAAAAAATTTAACCATGTATGCAAAATACTTATATACTGAAAACTGCAAAACACTGCCGAAAGAAAATAATGAAGACCTAAATAAATGACCAGACAGCCCATGTTCATGGATTAGAAGAGTTAGTATTATTAAGATGACAATATTAATCGAATTGATTCACAAATTCAATGTAATCCTTACCAAAATTCCAACACCTTCTTTTTTTCCATAGAAATGGAAAGACTGATCCCTAAATTCATATAGAACTGGAAGGGACCCCAAAAAGCCAAGAGCAAAGTTGGAGGATTCACACATCCCAATTTCAAATTGTGCAGCAAGCTACAGTACTCAAAAAAGTGTGGTACTGTTGTAAAGAGGGTCATGTAGACCAACTGAACAGAACTGAATGTCCAGAAATAGACCCACAAATCTATGGCCAGCTGATTTTCCACAAATGTCTCTTAAACAAATGGTGCTAGGAAACCTGGCTATTCAATGAGGAAAAATGAAATTAAACCCCTATCACACACTATATGCAAAACTAAATTCAAAATGGACCAAGGGCCTAAATATTAGAGCTAAAAATATATAACTTTTAGGAGATAACACAAACACAAATCTCCATGACCTGGAATTCAGCAATTTATTTTTTAGATACAGCAACAAAAGATGAGAAAGAAAGAAACAATTGACAGATATGATTTCACTGAAATTTAAAACTTGTCATTCTTCCAAGGAAAGTATCAAAAAAGTGAAAAGACAACCTACAGAATGGGAGAAAATAATTGTAAACAATATATCAGTGTGGTTTTTTTTCTTTTTTCTTTACTCCTTTTATTTCTTATGATCAGCACTATATTTTTGAGAATTTGCATAGTTGCATTTCATTTTTAGCTCTGTAAAAATTTAAATGTTTCATAATTTATCCATCAGCAACTTTCCATATTGGTGGACATTTGAATTGCTTCTAGATTTTTCTATAATGAACATTCTTTTAGTGTAAAAATGCAAGAAATTTTCTGGGGCATATATTAAGTTTACTAGGTTCTATAAGGTTGTAGTGGAAACACTGATGCATAGGATACATGTAGTATCACCTTTACCAGGTAATAAAACTCTTTTCCATAGTTGTTTTCCTTTTACTGGCATTGGATGAGTGTTTCCATTGTCCCATCTTTTCACTTTTTCTGATTTTTAAAAATTGCCAACATGTGTGAAATGGTATCTAAATGTGATTTTAATTTTCATTTCCAAGATTACTAATGAGATTGAGCAACTCTTCATATGTTTGTGGACTGCTGGTTCTAACTTTAATAGGGTTGTTGATTTTTTTGTTATGGATTTTTAGGAGGTCTTTATATATTCTAGGTACTAAAACTTTCTAGGTAAGATGTGTTGCAAAGATCTTTGCCAAGTATCCCGCCTCCACTAAAGTATCTTTTAACGAGCAGAATTTTTTTATTTTGATGTGGTCAAATTTATTTTTTACCTTGTGGTTTATTCTTCATTCCTGCACCAAAGTCAAAAGATATTTTCCCTGTTTTTCTTCCAAAAACTTAAAAAAGCTGCATTTCACAATCATGACTTTAATCGATTAAAATTGATTTTTATGTTTTGTATGTGAGGTGAGGGTTCAATTTGATTTTTATTTCATATGACAGCAATCATCCCAGTGCTGTTTCCTGAAAAATGCAGTATTTCTCCACTTCTCTGCAATGACAGTTAGGTCATAAGTCTTGTTTCCAAATACGTGTAGGTCTCTTAATGGCTTCGCTTCTCAGCTCAGTAGGTTCCCAGAACTACAGGAGGCTGATTTCCCACCCTGGTGTTTTACAGACCACTCAGATAGTGTAAATTCAAACCCAAAACCATGTGACTGTGGTTATGCATTTAGGAATTATTGCAGAATTTTTCCCCATTGTTTTCTTGCCCTACTGAGGGTAAGAACAAGACAAGCATGTATTTTCAGTGCCTTTATGTGGATGAGATTTTCCTAGTTAGGCAGTTAGAATTCTGCCCGTAGAGATCTTGGATTTACACAGGAGGTGGTGTAGCCTGTATTCTACCCTGCTTGGGCATCAGTTCGTCTGCTGACTTAGGTGCTCACGATCCTTTAAAACCCAGGCTTTGGGAGAACCCCCAGCAAATGCCAACCCAGCACACACTCACACCTCTTCCAAGCGTCTGAAGAATTCCCTCATTTTCACTCAGTCTTGCATAAAAATAGATGCTTTTTAATTTTTTATCATAAATCTTTTTAGGGAAGTGTTTCTTTGAACAGCTATTTTTCCAAGCTACATATTTTATTTTATTCTCCTTTTGCAAAATCCTGAGCATTAATCAACTCCTGCCATTTAAGTCACTTAGTACAGAAATTCACCATCCTATTCATTATTATTTCACTTTGTTCTACATGGCCCATATTATTTGTCTTTTTAAAAATATTTAGAAAACCATGCTCTTTAACTCAAGTATTCTACTGCTTCTATTTAGAGAAATGCTCATTTATTCCAATATTTTATTTCCACATTCTTTCCTCTGTCTCCTCATCAGACCCTGTCCCCCTCTCTCAGGCCACATTCTTGTGATGGCTGTGCCTTATGTTCTGACTTGGTAATGGGCAACACGAGGGTCCCTGTAGGCCCTGCCTAACCACCCACGTAACGAGTGGTCACGCTAAGGAAATGGCATCATGTCTGCTTGTTCTCTTGGATTTCATTTCATTTTCTTAGTGTTCCCCAGGTTTCAAGTCAATACTAAAATCAAATTAATATCACCAGTAATGTGTGTCTCATTTAAAAATTTACTGCTCTAGCTGCAAGTTTTTGTTTCCCGGTTCCTTCCATATGCTAATGCTAAAGTACATATTCTCTGCAGAAAGGATTTGAAAGTCATAGCAAAATATATGCTGGACTTCAGTGAAAGAAATCTATTTCTATTAACTTTTAAGTTAAACAGGTAATCAAAGTTAATTATGTTTTGCCTAAATTATATATATATATTTACATTTATATTGTTTATATTTATACTAACAATTTTATATCATCAGAAGGTATTGGAGATGAAACATTCCTGAGACAAATTTCGGAGTGCCATCCCTTGCTACAGCATAATATTTTTTAATCTTGGGTGGAATAAACAGTTATTTAAACACGTACTTCCAAGATAATTATTATCCAGTTCTTTATTTCATATTTCAAAATTATCTTTATTGCCTAAACCTTATAACACAAATGTGTTAAGATAATGAAATAGCAAAATTGGCTATGCCTGTTCAAATATTTTATCTTCATCAGAAGTTTTTAAATATCACCCACCATATGTAATTAAAAATGAAGGAAAATTGTAGCCTTTCAATCTAATACATTCTGTGCTTTCACATTTTGATATAAATATTTAAGTGTCATAAATTTTAAAAATTTGAAAATATATTAATCTTTATTGACTTTTACTATTAGTGATTAGAAGGAACTCTATAAAGTGAAAAACTTGCATTTTTATTTTAAATTGTCCTTAGAAAATGTGAAACTCACCAATATTATGTTTTACTCTAAAATTTTTTTTTAAAGATTTATTTATTTCTCTCGTCCCTTCCCTCGTTGTTTTGCACTTTCTGTCTGCTCTTGTTGTCTGTTCTTTGTGTGTTCTTCTGTGTCAGTTTGTCTTCTCTTTAAGCGGCACCAGGAACTGATCCTGGGACCTTCCAGAGTGGGAGAGAGGTTCTCAATCTCTTGCACCACCTCAGCAACCTGGTTTGCTGTGTCTCTTATTGTCTCTCCTCTGTGTCTCTTTTTTGTTATGTCATCTTGCTGTGCTAGCTCTCTGCACTGTCCAGCACCCTGCACAGGCCAGCACTCCTGTGTAGGCCAGCACTCCACACGGGCCAGCTCCTCTCGGGCCAGCTCACCGTGCGGGCCAGCTTGCCTTTCACCAGGAGGCCTCAGGAAGCAAACCCTGGACCTCCTATATGGTAGAAGGAAGCCCAGTCGCTGGAGCCACATCCGCTTCCCTACTCTAAAATTTTACTTCTTAAGTAAGTAGTAAGTGGAGCCAAGTGTCATGATCTGGTTGATTTATGAATTTTTTTTTCAAAAAATATAATTTATTCATGTTTAACTTCAAGAATCATAAGACATTTGATGAGTTGATTAATTTTCATACATCTTCGACTAAGAAAACCTAATTTTACATCTACATGCCATTTTGCACTGTTCCAAGTATTTCAAGTCGGATTTTTTTTTCATTAGAGAAGTTGAGTTTGAGAGTAATACATGGTCTTGGGAAATAATTCAACAATTTTTAGCAAAACATAAAAATAAATTTTGTTTTCCTTCCATAGGCCCTGGTCCTGATCTTTAGAAGTAAATGTTCTGTACCATTTTCCTTTCTTTATGATATACTATTCCTTTGAACTCTATACAATGCTATATAATTCCCTAATTTGTTTTAGCAGTTTTAAGTAATATTGTTTTAGTTTCCTTGGCTGCTCAAGCAAATACCAATGCAATGGAATTTATCATCTTGTAGTTTCAAGGCTAAAAGAAAGTTCTAAAAGAAAGGTTAAAAGGAAGTCAATGTGTCATCAAGGTATCTTTCTCTTCAAAGACTGTGGCATTCTGGGGCTGTCTGCTGGTGATCTTTGTCACATAGCAAGGCACATGGCAGCATCTCCTGGTCTCTTCTTTATCTTCCAGGTTCCAATGATTTTGGTTTTTGGCTGTTCCCTCTGTGACTTTCTTGCTTTATCTGAATTTCATTCTCTTATAAAGGACTCCAGTAATAGGATCAAGACCCATCCTAATTGGGCTGGGTCACACCTTAACTGAAATAAACTCATCAAAAGGTCATACTTAAAATGGGTTCACACCCACAGGAATTGATTAGATTTAAGAACTTGTTTTCTGGGGTACATACAGCTTCAAACCACCACAAATATCTATTGACTTCTTATCAGTGATGGAGAATACAGCTAATTTCCCATACTTTCTTTCTCCTAAAAGTATATTTTTGATTTATTCTTTAAACTATACTTGTAAGTTTTTTGTTTGCTTTCTTAAAGTAATACTGCCCATGCAATTCGAAAAGTATTTATTGGCTCTGTAGTATTTGGAGGTTTGTGCCCAAATTCCCTCCTTCCTAATGTTATCCATCATGGCTTTCAACTTTTAGCAAATATATCTCTATATTTATAGTGTTGGGTTTTATATCATGTACATGCTACTTTATAATTTTAATAAAGTCTTCCATGCTTTATCTATAGGTTGATTTTAATTATGGAATATCAAATGAATTCACAGCATCATAATATATTTTTTCATCACAGGGGCAGGTGGCATGATTTGATGTGCATGAAGGTGATGAAATCATATTTGAATGTACTTAATTCTCCAAAGAGAATATAGCTCCCAAGAATCAAGGTTAAATTAATGATCTTCTTTCCTTCCATTTATTGTTTGACTCTATGCCATCAATTCTAAAACACATTTCTGAAAAGGGATGCAACCTATATTTGATGACATTTTAAATTCATAAAAATATGGTGGATTTCATCAATTCTTATATATATATATGACACATTATTTATTTCCCAGGAATTTATACTTTTCTTTAATTTCAGTGATTAAAAAGAAACATAACACCTTCTTCAGCATGTCACTAAGGTAATCTACTTATTCATTCTCTCTGTTAAATGACTGATTTTACATAGACAGGATGCTAGGCCTGCTGCACAGCTATCAGCATTGCATTCCTACGTTCAACCAAGCCACATCCTCTGACCATCTCTTTCATTAAATTTCTCTTTCATTTTTTTTTTCCCAAATGAGTGCATGGTAATTAATTTTTCTGTGTTTTTGCATGTCTCAAGAATATTCTAATTCCTTTCCTATAGCATTAACATTTTTAGTTAAGTTTATAGTTGCAAAATGATTTACATTGAGAATATTAAAGACTTTATTCTCTGTTTTGTAACATCCTGTCAAAACAATGAAAAGTTAGATCATCTTTTAAGGAAAATTAATTCTGACTGACTACAAGGCTTTACAAGAGCAATATGGGAGGCAGGAACACAATGGAGTAATACTTTGAAAGAATAGAAAGGTAAAATTTGTAAGCCTTGAATTACATGCAGCCAAGGTTTTTAAAATATGAAGGCACAGAAAAAAGATGTTAGGAAAATAAGGCTACAAAAGTCTTACTTCACATCAACCCTTTTGGAAAATATTCCTAGAGGAAATACCCCAAGAGGAAGAAAAATAAACCCAGGAAATTGCTATTAGGTTTGTAAGAACAAGTATTGAACAGGTAATTTAGGGACATTTATTGTACATGAAAAAATATATTAAAATAAAGCATATCCAAGACAACCTAGAATTAATCCTCTAGAAAATATTCCCTTGGACTAGGAGATGTATGAAGAAAAAAGCAAAACCAGAGGGGTGAGTGGGGTCTAGAGTAATTGCTCTTCTTGCTGAGGTATTAATATTGATAAACATAAGAAATTGTGAAGGAATGTAACATAAATAATAATATAAACTCCAGCAACACATTAAAAATTTCAAAATTTCCAACAAACAGAACATTTGATCTCTAAAGTGGGAACTGTGACAGAAGGGGGTAGGGGAAGAAACAATAAAATATGAAAAAAAATCATAAAATAAGAAAGCAGAAATAATTTATAATAGAAAAATTAAAATAAATGAAAGTGAATTAAATGTACCAATCAAAAGGTTTAGATTATCAGATAAGATTTTTATATGTCGCAAAAAACATATCAAAGACAACAGACTGATAATAAAGTAATGGAGAAAATATAGCTGGAAAATATGAATAAAAAGACCTGGGTCCAAATTTTGATAAAAGTTGAAATCAAGGTGGCAATGTCATAGCAGGAAAAGAGATGGAGTCTGATTAAAGCAATAGTAAATGTAGAAGACTTGGTCATAGACATGTAGGTACATGACAATATAGCCAAACAAACTCTAAACACCCTCATCGGCATTGCTGCTAGAGAAAATAGTGTGACCAACAAGCAGAGAAGACCAGTTATTTTCAGGCACTCATGGAGCATGAAGATGAATTGACCACATGGGCCCCAACATGGAGCCTGCCTTCTGGCTGCCAAGGGGAGGAAAGGTGGTGTCACAGAGACTTTCTTATAGGACTCAAAGCTCCCTCTATATATGGCTCAGTCAAGACATGAGGCTCCAGGAGTCTGGAGGGGACAGGAGGGGGAAAGCAAGGCAAACTCAGAAAAAGAGAACATAATAGAACACACTAGGGATGGCAGAAGAGTCTTCTCAAGACCAAACTCAGGTCCATGGCCTTGGCCTCCAGTCCCACCTTCCACCCTAAGGAACCTAAGCTCACTCTAAGCCATTCCTCTCTATGGGCTCATTCCTGGCTTCTGGGTGTGATACATTCTTGGAAACTCTGGTGTAAAGAGTGGGGACCTTATTTTCATTTTGGGCAAAACAAGAATAAATTGAGTCAAGACAACATACTAATGATTTTTTTTAAAAGGAAAATTTTGATTCTGGTATTTGAAAATACTGGATTGGTTTGTGAAAAAGTGTGTGTGTGTGTGTGTGTGTACAGCATGTCCTGAAAGTCTTTGAACAGTTTAAGCTCTACTAACTTCAGAATTATAAATGCTACAAACCTACAAAAAACATATTTGAAGGTTTAATTACTTGTAATTTGTTTATTCTTAGCTTTATGAATTTTGAAAACTGAATTATTTTAATTCTTTGTGTCAGTCCCTCTGATTGAACATGGGACAAAAATTAAAAGCCTACTATTCAAAATTCACAAAACCAAGTAAGTGTAAAAGAAGTTTAAGTTCTCTGCCTGGGTTGATACAAGACAAATACATTACCTGAGGTCAGATGGAGTTGAGAGTGAAATTCTTTGTGTAATAGCCCAAATCCCTGGGATAACTTCAGACTTTGAAAGGCTATGAAATTGGTGGGGCTCAAACCAAGATGTCCAAGGGATAAAGAGAACCAAGTACTACCTGGGTGACAGGTGGGATGAGTAGAAACTTGAACTAAGGCCTATCTACCTGTGACAGGATGCGAGAGGCCCAGGAGATATGGGGATCTCCTGGGGTGGGGGAGGGGCTGTTGGGTCAGCCTCCTCTTTTGCCCCTCCCCCACCCACAGGAGCCCTTTGTGATGAGGCCTTAGCCCTGTGACACGGGCCTGGAACTCCAGACCAGAGCACGCTGTGAGTGGTAGCTGGAAGCTACTCTTTCATCAGCCCTGATGTGCAGGACAGTGGGGCCTCCCAGGCCCACAGGTCTCTCTCCATCCTTCCTGGAGGATCATCTCTGAGGGCAGCAATGCAATTCAGACGATGCAGAATTATCTCTTCCCTCTGAGAAGCTTTAGCACTACCTGGCTGAGCTCCAACGACACTTCCTGGCTTATTAAGGCCATCCTCACCCTCCTGTGTGGCGTGGGGCTTTACTTCCTGCTACTCCCCCACCTCCAGCGTATCCCATCTTTACCTCCATCCAAGAAACGTAGACACATCAAGACGGTAAGGTACCCTTGGCTCAGCCCCAACAGAGATTGATTCTCTTTTTCTATTCCGTCTTCCACTTTTCTAAACCAACTAGAGCAAGGGTTCTTAAACATTTTTGTTCCATGGACCCCTTTGCCAGGCAGGTAAAAACCATGGACCCTTTCTCAGAATGTAGCAGCAGATAGTTTTATGACACTTAACATTGGCATATCTTTCTCTCAGAGAAAATAGAGATAATTTGATTTTTTTCAATTCAAACTTGCGGAACCCCTGAAATCTTTCCACGGACCCAACCCCTGGTTAATAATCCCTGAACTAGAGAGTCTTGTGAGGTAGGAAAGCCAGGAAAGAACAGAACGTCATCCTTCTAGGGACCAGCCAAGCAAGGCAGATTAGAGTGGGCACTAGGGCTTCTACGTGAAGGTCTGGGACCATCTGTCTGGGTGTGGTAGGGGGCTCCAGGGCAACATCTGAAATGCAATGACACAGATGACGATAGGACTCCTGAGGGAGTTTTGGATCCTTGCAGGATCATAGAAACCTCAGCACCGTGTCATCCATCACCTTCCCCTGAGAGAGTTCTCTAGGGCTTTCTAGAGCTGGTCTAGAGAGCTCTGCCGAGCCCCTGAGAGCCTCTGATCAGAGGCTGGAGACCGCACTGTCCTCTGGAAGCAGAATCCTTCCTGACAGAGCTCAGATTTGCCTGAAGGTCAGAGAGTCTGTGCCCCTCTTGAGCAGAGAAACCAGCTACTGAGGAAATCCATCTCACATACAAAATCCTTTGCTTTTTTCAGAGAAGGAAAAGAAAAATGTTTTTATCCACTGTAGAAATGAATAAACAGACAAAGCAGAGTTCCATTAATTAAATACAGACAGTCACATTATTCATGAATACTGAATGTTGGCAATGTGTCTTGAGATAGGAGAGAACTGGCCCCAGCCCCTCATTCTTTTCTTTTCTCTCAGCATCATGTGAAGACACAGGGCAGGAGCAGGAGGAGGAGGAGAAGTGGATCTCTGAAAGGTAAGGTTCTGTCTATTCAACCCTGAGCACCCCAAGTGTTACCCTCCATCTCTGCTGTCCCTGAGGCCCAGGTCCAGGGTCATGGAGGATATCAGGTGCTAGAGCACATCCTTCTGAGGAAATAACTCTCAAGGAGACTCCTGGGGAGGAAACCCAAGACCAGGATCCTTGTCAGACTCCCTGCTGGGCACTTACGTGGGAATGAAGCAGTGATGGGCCTGGGCAATGGGTGCTGCCAAGTAGAGGGAGGTGGTAGGCTGCAGTGGACGGAAAACTGGCTGGATTGGAGGTGGAACATCCAAGTCCAACTGAGGATGAGTTGTTTAACTTCCATAAGGTTCAGATTCCTCCTTGAGATGTAGCAGGAGATAACGATTGTAGGAGCACTTTGTAAGTGAAAAAGCACCACCCATACATGAAACTTGCTGTATTAGTCAGCCAAAGGGGTGCTAATGTGAAATACCAAAAATGGGTTGGTCTTTATAAAGGGTATTTATTTGGGGTAGAAGTCCACAGTTACCAGGCCATAAACCATAAGTTTCTTCCCTCACCAAAGTCCATTGTCATGTGTTGGAGCAAGACAGCTGCCGACATTTGCCCAGGGTTCAGGCTTCTGGAGTTC
>JAQZBX010070006.1:0-15488 GCA_029593785.1 Cabassous unicinctus
AAATAAATAAAGATCTCAAGATGAATGAAAATGAGAACACAACATATCAGAACCTATGGGATGCAGCAAAGGAAGTGCTGAGAGGGAAATTATAGCCCTCAATGCATACAATAATAAAGAAGAAAGAGCTAAAATCAATGAGAGCTACACAGCTGATGGAATAAAAAAAGAACACCAAAATATTCTGAAAGCAAGTAGAAGGAATGAAATAATAAAGATCAGAGTAAAAATAAATGAAATTGAGAAAAAAAATAGAGAGAATGAACAAAACCAAAAGTTGTTTCTGCTAGAAGATTTACAAAATCAACAAACCCTTATCTAGACTGAAAAAAAGGAGAGAAGATGCAAATAAATGAAATACAAAATGAAAATGAGGACATTACTCTTGGCACCATATGAATAAAAGGTATCATAGGAAAATACTATGAACAACTGTATCCCATAAAATTATATAATATAGACAAAATAGAAAAATTCCTAGACATGTACAAAAAAACCTGCACTGATCCTAGAAGAAATATAAGACCTCACCAAACTAATCACAAAAGATTGAAACAGTCATCAAACAACTCTCCAAAATGAAAAGCCAAGGAGCAGATGGTTTCACAGGTAAGTTATACCAAGTATTCAAAGACGATTTAATACCAGTCTTACTCAAGGTCTTCCAAAAGTTGAAAAAGAAGGAATGTTATCAAACTCATTCTCTGAAACCAATATCCCCCTAATATCAAAGCCAGATAAAGTTTTAGACCCATTTCACTAATGAATACAGATGCAAAAACCCTAAATAAAATACTTGCTAAACAAATCCACCAACACATTAAGAATTATTTGTCACGATCAAGAGCCTTTTATACCAGGCATGTAAGAGTGTTTAAACACAAGAAAATAAATCAACATAACACACTAAATTAATAAATCAAAGAAGAAAAATCATATGATCTTATTGATTGAGGCAAAAAAGGCATTTAACCAAATGCAGCATGCCCTTTTGATAAAATATGACAAAAGGTAGGTATTGAAGGAAACTTTCTCAACATGATAAAGGCTATATATGAAAAACCACAGCTAACATTGTACTCAATCGTGAAAGACTGAACATTTTCCCATTAAGTTCAGGAAAAAGGCAAGGATGCCCACTGTCACCACTGTTGTTCAATATATTGATAGAGGTTCTAGCTAGAGCAATCAGGCAAGAAAAATAAATAAAAGTCATCCAAATCAGAAAGGAAGAAGTAAAACTTTTTCTACTTGCAAATGATATAATCCTATACATAGAAAGTCCTGAAAAATCTACAACCAAGTTGCTAGAGGTCATAAAAAATTTCAGTGGAGTGTCAGGATACAAGAGCAATACCCCAAAATCAGTGTTGTTTCTATACAATCATAATGCACAATCTGAGGAGGCATTCAGGAAAGAAAATTCCATTTACAATTGCAAACTAAAAGAATCAAATATTTAGTAATAATCTTAACCAAGCATGGAAAGCACTTGTATTCAGAAAACTGTAATGTATTGTTAAAGAAATTTTTAAAAGATCTATATAATTTGAAGAACATTCCTTGCTCATGGATTGGAAGACTAAATATCATTATGCAGCCAATTCTACCCAAATTGCTATACAGATTCAATGTAATCCCAAGAAATATTCCACTAACATTTTTTAAACAAATGGAAAGCTCAATTATCAAATTTATTTGGAGTAGTAAGGGGCCCCCAAATAACCAGAAAGACCTTAAAAAGAAAAAGCAAGTTGGAGGACTCTCACTTCTAGACTTTAAATCATATTACCTAAATACAGTTGTAAAAACAGCATGGTATTGGGATAAAGACAGACATATAGACCAATGGATCTGAATAGAGAGCTCAGAAATAGACCCCCACATCAGTTGATTTTTGACAAGTCTATAAAATCGCCCTGCTGGGACAGAACAGTCTATTCAACAAAGGGTGCTGGCAGAACTGGATAACCATAGCCAAAAGAAAGAAAGAGGTCCCCTCTCCATAACTCATACAAACATTAACTCAAAATGGATCAAAGACCTAAATATAAAAGCAAGAACCATAAAGCTCCTAGAAAAAAATGTAGGAAAACACCTTCAAGACCTGGTCGTAGGTGGTATATTCTTAAACCTTACACCAAAAGCATGAGCAACAACAATAAAAAAAAACATGGATAAATGAGACCTCCTCAAATTTAAACACTTTTGTGCTTCAAAGGACTTCATCAAGAAGATGAAAAGGCAGCACAATCAATGGGAGAAAATATTTGGACACCACATATCTAAGAAGGGTTTGATTTCCATTCTATATAAAGAGATCATACAACTCAACGATAAAATAGCAACAAATATATTTTAAAAATGGTCAAAAGATTTAAATAGACATTTCTCGAAAGAGGAAATACAAATAGCCTAAAAGCACATTAAAAATGTTCCATATCACTAGTTATTAGGGAAATGCAAATCAAAACAACAATGAGATATCATCTAACATGGCATAGAATGGTCATTATTAAGAAAAAAAAAAAACAGAAAAAATTAAGTGCTGGAGAGAATGTGGAGAAATAGGAACACTCCTTCCCTGTTGGTGGGATTGTAAAATGGTGCAGCCTCTGTGGAAAAAAGTTTGGCAATTCTTCAGGAAGCTAAATATAGGACTGCCATATGATCCACCAATTCCTCTACTGGGAATATATCCAGAAGAACTGAAAACTGTGACACAAAAGACATCTGCATAATGATTTTCATAGTAGCATTATTCACAATTGCCAAAAGATAGATAGATCACAAGTGCCCATTTATCAATGAATGGATAGACAAAATGTGGTATATACGTACATTGGAATACTATGCTGCAGTAAGAATAAATGAAATTTGGACACATATTCTAACATGGGTAAATCTTGTTATGCTAAGTGAAGTAAGCCAGACAAAAAAGGACAAATATTTGAATGGTTTTATTAAGATGAATTAAATATGAAGGATAAACGCATGGAGTTAAAAACCTAGAGTACAGGTTATTAATAGATAAAAAGGAGGATGGAGAAGAACAACTGATGCTTAATGTATGTAGAAGTTTTCATTAAATTGACTAAAAAAATGGAAATGGATAAAGTTGATGGGAACACATTATAGTGAGTAGCAGCTGGTTTATAAATGGGATTGTGGCTGAAAAGAGCAGTCTAATGATGTAAATATCAACTGAAAGAGAGATAGAGACTATTCTAGAGGTTGAATAACACAGTGAACCTAGAGGTGGATGAGAGTTGTGGTTGATGGTACAGATGCAAAAGTGTCCTTCTGTAAGCTAGATTGGATGTACATCACTATTGCAGGGTAGTGGGAATATGGAGAAGCATGGGAAAATACAATTGTTGCAACCTATGAAATGTGGTTAACAAGAATACTGTAATTTTCTTTCATCAATGTCAAAGATGTACTGTGTTGACAATGAGAGGATATAGAAAAGTGTGCCAAAATATATGCTATGAACCGTAGTGTTAATAGTCTGATGATATTATCTCATAATCTGTAACAAATATTCCATCACAAATGGTGTGTTGGTGAAGGGGTATTATGTTGGAATTCTACACATATGCATGATTGTTTTGTAAGTTTAAAATATGTACAACATATTTTAAAAATAGTAAGATAGCTTGGGGGAAAAATACACCAAATGTAAGATATGGACTATAGTTATTAGTGATATTTGATGATGCTTTTGCATAGTTTGTAACAATTGTATTACAACAATGCAAGATGTTGGTGGAGGGGTGATGTATGGGACCCCTGTATGATGTTATATATGTTTATTTTGTAAGTTCATAGATTTCCTATTCACTTATTGTTTATGTATATGTAATGGTTAGGCTAATGTGTCAACTCGGCCAGGTAATTGTGTCCAGGTGTATTCATGTAGAAATGATATACTTCAATAAAAATATATTTTAAAAAACAATTTAAAAAAAGGCAAATATGTAAAATATCATCTATCTGTTCTGGATGGAGCAAAGCTTTCACCTTTCAGTGGAAGAAAGGAATCCCTGGTGCATTACCTGTCCTTGTCTGGAGTACATATTCTGCAATATGGGGCTGAGGTGGGATGGATGGGACTCTCTTGCTTGCAGTTGTAGACTCTCTCAGTTCCTTGGGATGGCCATTGTCCATCATCATCTCCTTGTTAGTTGTCCTGGGTGAGTCCAATGAACTGGAGAGTAGGTATTGCAACTTCATTGAATTTCAGGGCTCAGCTGGCACATAAACAGTTAAGAGGTTAAAGTCTCTTGGATGTACACCAACCAAGTCCAGCACCAACTATAGGTTCAAATAAAGGTGACATGTGAAGAGACATGTGTAGAGAAGTCACATCAAATTTCAACTCTGTCAAACTCAGGAACACAAACTCCAAAGTAGGGCCTAATGGCAAGGCACCAAACACTGGAGCTATCTGCCATGACTGTAGGACCTGGGAATCTCCAGATCCCTCAGGAGCCCCACTATTTGGGGTAGCATCTACCTTGACTATTTATGAGATCCTGCTGAGACATGCATAAGTGTTACCTCTCTGATGATCTCCTGACTAACTTTGCAGTCTCTTAGCCATATACACTCATTTGTCTTTACCTTTCCGCATTTAATTCAAAGTCTTTTTCCAGTTGTATCACCAGGCGGTGCTTGGTAGTAATCCCTCCATGCAAGGGAGGTTCATCGCCAGGAGTCATGTCCCACACTGGGGGGAAGGTAATGCATTTATATACTGAATTTGGCTTAGAGAGAGGCCACATTTGAGCAACAAGGAGGCTCTCAGGAGGCAACTCTTAGGCACTCTCCAATGCTAAGCTTTATGCTCATCACACCTGAAAAATTTTTAAAATCTGAAAGAACACATTGTATAAGTTTGAGAAACAAAGGAGACTCATATGTTCAAAGGAGGTTAACACAACCAATTTAGAAGCAGTTTGCTTTTAACTTATATTTTAAGATTTGTATACCCTTAGACATAACAGTTATATTCATAAGCATTTCCTAAAAAATGCATGAAAATTAGTACCAAGACACATGTCCATAAATCATGGCAGTATTGTTCACAAATGCCAAGACCTGAAAACCATCCATATGTCCACTGGCAGCAGAATGCCGAAAAATTAGTTTATTCTCATTCTATGAAATATGAAAGCATGGAAATAAATGACAATTAAATTTTAAAACTTGGAAGAATATTGCAAACAATATATTAAGTAAAGGAAATATGACCAGGAAAAGATATACAAAAATGTAAATTTATATTAAATTTAATTTTTTTTCAAAATTATACTTTACTTTCCAGAATTACAGATAATAGTGGTAAAGATTTTTAAAAACAAGTAAAATTCCTTTTAATTTCTAGTTTTCTTGGTCTTTATATTCAGAAATCATGCTGTATTCTGTCAAAAGGTTTTCTGCATTTGAAATAGTCTTTTTTTCTTTGTTCTGTTTATGTGATGCAGTACATTGTTGTGCGCTGAACCACACTTACCTTCCTGAGATATATCTCACTTGTCATCATGAACAATATTTTTTAAAGTATGCTTTTGGATTCAGTTTGCAACTTTTTCAAGATTTTTGCCTCTAAATTCACAAATGAATTTTTTCTAGTATTTCCTATTCTGTGATGTCTATCAGCTTTTGGTCTCTGGGCAATGTTGACCTCATAGTATGAATTAGGAAGTGTAGCAGTTTGATGTTATTTATGAATTCCAAAAAATATATTTGATTATGTTTGTATACCCATCTGTTCCTCTGGGTGTGATATCCTTTGATTGTATTAGATTCAGCTGAGACATCTTTGATTAAATTATGTTAAAACTAAGGCTTTGATTTGACCACATCATTAGGGTGTGAAAGGTTGAGTCCTCCCCCTCCCTTGGTGGACAGATGTAACAGACTCACACAAAGAGAAGAAGAACACAGAGGAACAGAGATAAGTCATTAGACAGGATCCTGCAGCCCCAGGAAGAGATGAGCCTTATAGTCTACAGCTGACCTTGTGAAGAGATCAGAGCAACTAAGCCTGGAAAGAAATGAGCCCCAGGACAAGAGTTACACCTTATGCAAGCCTGCAGCTGAGATCAGAAGAAACTGGGACTATGGAGACTTAAGAGGAAAAAGGATGGCTGAACACTCACAGATATTGCCTGCCATCTTACATTGACATGTTGCAGCAGACTTTGGGTAAGAAAGTACCTCTGATATAACCTCGAGATGGAATCTTTAGGGCCTTGTAACTCTAAACTTATACCCCCCAAAAATAGCCTTTATCAAACCAACAGATTTCTGGTACTTTGCATCAGCACCCCTTTGGTTGACAATTCAGAATTTGGTACTAAGGAGTGGGGAAGGGCTTTTGCAAATACCAAAATGCTGGAAGAGTTCCATAAATGGGTAAGGGGTATTTTTTGGGAAGAATTGTGAGATGCATGATGGAAAGGCCTAGATTGCTTTGAAAAGACTGTTGGTAGGAATATGGATGCTAAAGAGACTTTTTATAAGGACTTAGAAGTAAATGATGAAACTATTATTGGAAATTACAGGAAAGATGATCTGTGTTTTAAAGTTGCAGAGAACTTAAAAAGATTAACTCCTGATGTTTCATGGAAGGTAGAATTTGAATATGATGAGCCTGGGCATTTAACTGAAGACTTTCCAAAGTATACTCAGTGAATGCAGCTTGGCTTCCCCTTGCAGATCATAGTAAAGTGCTAGGTGAGAGACAGAAGCTGAGAACTGAATTGTAGGGCACACACACACACACACACACACAAACAGAAACTGATTCCAGAAATTCCAAGCCTCTGGAATTCAAGCCCACAGATGATGTGCCCCATTTGATTAATTAACTAAACATGGAACTTGTAAGTCAGGATTGAAGATGCAGTTATCCAGGAAGGACTTGTGGAAAGTCTTACTGTCTGATGGCTTGGACCTCTGAATCTTGCATCCTAAACCAATAAACTTTTTATGAAATAAGCTTTTTATGAAAGCTGTATGAATAATACCACTGTCACCCTGGACCAAAAGGGACATGGAGAGGAGAGATGGAATGGAAAATGCCTTTAAGAGAAAAACCATGGAAGTTGAGATTTGGAATAAAGACATCTCCTTGGGCCATAAGAGGAACCACACACATGTGTGCAGAGAGGTGAGTTTACCTCAGCAGTTGAAGAGGGTGGAGCACATTCCCCAAGTGTTGGGAAGGTGTGGCCATCACCCCAATTTTCTTGGACTGTGAGGTCTGGAGCTAAGTCACCACCCAGAAACTTGATGAGGATAGAACCAAGAAAATGGTCATTTGGCAAGCATGTGGATAGTGTGGCTCCCCATGTGGACCCAGGGAGAAGAAATCAATCATCTTGAGAATGACTCTCCAACTTTGAAACCAACTGTAGTATGCCCTGCTGATTTGTGGAATGGTAGGGGACCTGTGACTCATAATTCCCTTTCAATTTCTCCTTACAGTAATGCAAAGTTTTATCCTGTGTATGTCCCTTTGTATGTTGGAAGCAGATAAACTGTTTTATAATTTTCAGATATCTACATCAAGACAGGATGTTGCCACAAGACAAACTGTATTTCTATAAATGGATTGTGTTGTGAGTATGTACTTAGCTTTGCTACTGAAATAAGTTTTTTTTTTTTTAATGGTAATGTCTTTTTGGAATTCAGAGGGTGGAGTGTGGCAGTTTGATATTATATATGAATTCCAAAAAGGGATATTGATTATGTTTGTAAACTGCTTCATTCCTCTGGGCATGATACCCCTTTGATTGTATTATATTCAGAGGTTTCACTTTTACTTTATTAAATCAATTTCAGGGTTTTGATTCAACCACATCATTAGGGCATGCTGGGTTGAGTACCCCCACCCCAGTGGGCTATATAAAGGATTCTCAATGAATAACACAGCAGTAGATACACATAGAAAAACACAGAGGAAAGGAGAAAGCTCCATAGACATGACAGTGGCCCAGGGAAGAGAGAGATGAACCATTTTCTTGATAGTTTACAGCTGAACTTGTGAAGAGACCAGAGCGGCAGAGATCAGAAAGAAATGAGCCCTGGGAAGAGAGACAGGCCCTATGCTAGCCTACAACTGAGACTGGAAGAAGCTCGGACCATGAAGCCTTAAGAGGAAGAAGAAATGTTGAACCCTTACAGACATTATCTGCCATCTTGCTTATGTATTGTGAAAAATTTTGATTCTTACCAACAATGAAAAAAAAAAAGAATTATTTTGATAAAAAAAACAACATGTAGCAAATGACATTGCATGAGAAAGTACCTCTTGGTTACCTTGAGTTGGTCTGTTTTGGGCCTTGTGGCTGTAAGCTTCTATCCCAAATAAGTACCCTTTTATAAAAGTCAACAGATTTCAGATACTTTGCATCAGCATCTCTTTGGCTGACTGATACACTGATATTTTACTTTTTCTTCAATTCAGCATTGTTGGAGTCCTTCTCCAGTTTCTACCATGCTCCAGAGTTCTAAGCAATTGGAATTTGTCCTTTCCCCTGATAAATCTCTGAGTAGGGTTCCTAGGCGATGTCTTATGACACTATGTTAATGACATCACCCTATTTCTTTTACTATTATCGATTTATTTACTCACACTCCATATTCAAAATTGTACATTTCTTATCCCCTCAATCTCCAAACCATGTTAACCTCTATCCTCCTGCCAGTGTCATTGGATTTGCTATTTCCAGATATATCTTATATGTGATATCATGCACTATTTTTCATTATGTCTATTGTTGATTTCACAGGGCCTAATTTTTTCAAGTTTCTTCCAAGTTGCAGCATTTTTCTGGATTTCATTCTTGTCACTGTATATTATTTCATTGCATGTATGGAATAACTATTGTTTATTTACTCATTTATTGATGAACACTTGAGTTGTTTCCAACTTTGTCTCATTTTTAACCTTCCTTAGCCCATAATCATTTTTACATAATATTCATTTGTATTGTTCTTTTTTTGTTGTCACATTGTAAACATTTTATATATTCTGAATAGTAAGCTCTTAACTGATACATGATTTGAAACTAGTTTCTACCTTTCTATAGCCTTTGTTTTACTTTCTTGATAATGTACTTTGATGTAAAAATAATATACAATTTTAATGGAGTTGAATTTATTTCTTGTTTAAAGTACTGCTTTTGTTTTTGTAGTCATACCTAATAATCCATAACTCTGTTATGAGATGTCTTTGTTCTGAGATCTTTTAATTGCCCTTCATTTTCCCTCCTCTTTCTGTAGCATTATTTCATTATCTGGCCTGTTGCAACCAGAGAATCTCTCCTGTCTGTAAGTCCTAATAAATAAAGCTTATGTCTGATTCCATGCCAGGTGTTTTCTTTGGTCTTTTGGCTGTCCCAACTCATGACCTTCAGGAGACAGAAGGACCATCAAAAGTAGCAGGAATGAGCTCAGAGAAAGGAGAATCTGTGGAGGAAATTACAGATTGGCCTATAACATCCATGTGAGGAGGGATGGCCTCTCTCCTGGATGCAAGGGGACTGCTGAAAGAGTATGGGGACACCCAAAAACCTCTGGCAGGTATATTGGCTGTGTTCCAGCTGGCAGCAGGGCACCTGCACTTACATAAGTAAAAGGGGACTGCCAGATAGTGGAGGTGGTAGCATGGCTCCTGTCAGGAGACTTGCAAGTGGCTACTGAGGAGGAACAAGTGGCAAATGCTCCTGTGCACTGCTTAGAAGAGTTAAAGTTAGAAAGCGACATGTACCTGGCATAGGCAGAGATAAAATTTCCTTAAATGATCATCTGTGTGATAAATGATCGTATCAGCTAATGATAAGTTAGAAACCCTGGCTTATAGATATGTTCAGGCTAGTGGCTGCAGGCTACCTAGAGTCCATGTCTTGAGGATATTAACCACCCCTTTGTGGGACCTTAAGGCATGGGACCCTATGGATTCCTCCTCAGATAAGAAAAAAGAGGAAAAATTCGAAAAGGGCTAGGTGTAACAAAATAGGGAAATGTAGGCTGGAGAATTAAAAATCATAATTTTTCCTGTAATTCCCCAATTTAAACCTTTTAACAGTCTTAAAATGCCTGCCCCTGTCGGGCACTATGTCCCCTAAAACAATGAAATTATCTCCCACAGCTGTGAACAAGCTTCTGCAATGAATGGAAAGTATGTTGCTGTTTCAGACTCCTGCAGCAGCCAGTGATGGCATGATATGGCCAGATTTTGCCTCCAGACAGGTTCTGTTTCGCATTGCAAGAAGTTATTGGGCACCAGTCCACTGAAACACTATAGTTTCTCTCCAAAGGCCAACTGTGCTGTGACATGCTGGCTTTATGAAGGACATACCAAGTGGAATAATAACTACCAGAGTAATATGAGTAGAACTTAAATAAACACAATCGACATTATAACTTGCTCCCATGGAGAGGCAGCATGAATGATATTGTAAATCTGGAGCTTAAATCTATTAACTGCAACTTAACAGGGAATGTGTACATTAATTAGTAGTAAGTATTGTATCTATATGACTAATGAATATGATAATATCTCTTCTATTCAAGATTATTTGCAGGATATTGAACATCCTATAAGTCTTGGTAAGCAATCCATTTTCACCCATGTTCCTTCAAAAATTCTAAGTTATTTCTTTTTTTTTTTTTAAAGATTTATTTATTTATTTATTTATTTATCCCCCCCTTGCTGCTTGTGCTTGCTGTGTCCATTCGCTGTGTGTTTTCTCCGTGTCTGCTTATCTTCCCCTTGCTGTGAGGTCCCGCTGCATCAGCCCACTGTGCCACGCGGGCTGGCCTGCCCTCACAAGGAGGCTCCGGGAAGCGAACCCGGGGCCTCACACATTGTAAACGGGAGCTCTATCGATTGAGCCACACCCGCTTCCTAAGTTATTTCTTCCTGAATCAGTGTCTTCCAGAACAAGGTTTTCATCATGTTGGGATTCCATCCAGTTTCAACCATGGACCCACCTTCAGTCAACCTCAGTAGAATAGCCAGAGAGTTTCACACCCCATCAGGCAGAGATAACTGCCCATAACCATCAGGAACAAGCTACAGAAGAATGACCATCACCCTTCAGCTACTTAAGAATAATAGTGTAAACTCTCTGAGAGGAGAGTTGATGCAGGTTAGTATAGAAAACAGGTCAGACTAAAGAACACCAAAGACCCTAATCACAAGGTCCATTTTGAAAGTCCTGAGCTCAAAAAGTACTGGATAACTCCACACAGAAAGGCTTACCAATTGGTTCCCTGAAAGCTCACAGATAAAAGTAAATGAGCAGCCATTCAGGAGAGCAAATAGCTGGGACCCTTTATGTGTCTATGCAGACTCTCTTTATGTCTAAATTAGTTTTGATACCACCATAAAAAACACAGAGAATTTAGAAGGGAAAATGTATGGTATTAGATGCCTCCTTATAGGACTCCCCTACCTAGTATTTTATATACTAATAGAAATGTTGCTTACATTTTTTAGAACAGCTAGATTTACCCCTTATTGATCTCCATAAACTTCTTTCTTTTCACCTGTAGCACCTTATCCAATACCTTCTTGCAATGAGCTTCAGGAGTAACCCATGCCCAAAATTGAACCCAATGTTGGGTAGGTACAGACCTACCATCCTTGGGTGCTACTGGTCTTCCTGGGACTGTCACTTCTGTGAACTAGAGCAAATGAAACACACCTTGCTGGCATGGCAGAGTATAGCCCATCAACAAGTTTGGAATGAGGTTATAATGAAACTCATTAACGTCAATTGTTCCTGATCACTCTCATAATATTTCACAAGCTTTAAATCATATGCAAAAACACTTACAACACAGTAATAAATTAGCAATATATCCCCCTCTAAATTGTTTAAATCCCTTTATTGGCCCTGGCAAAGTATAAAATTACCAGGTGACCTGGCAATCCCATTATAGGTATATACCCAGAATAATTGAAAGCAGGTACTCACACAGTTATTTTCACACTGATGCTCACAGCAGCATTAGTCTCAATTGCCAAAAGATAATAGCAACACAAGTGTCCATCATCCAATGAATTGATTAAATAAGATGGTACATACACCCAACAGAATACTATTATGCTTTAAATTGAAATGAAGTCTCAATGCATGCAACATGGATGGCCCTTGAGGACATTAGGTTGAGTGAAATAAAATTGTATAATCTCACTGATAGTAACTAACTATAATAAACAAATGCATAGAGTTAGAATCTTCAATAAAGGTTATCAAATGATAGGTTGGGGATTGAGATAGGGGAGTTGATGCTTAATTTGTACAGAATTTCTATTTAGGATGATTGTAAAGATCTGGACCTACATGGTGTTGATAGTAACACATTATTGTAAGTATAATGAACAGCACTGAATTATAGGTCAACATGGTTAAAAGGGGAACTTTAAGTCATATATGTTAGAATAAAATTTAAAATACAAATCATAAGAGTGCACAAAACAGTGAATCCTATTTTATATCATGGACTATAGTTAATAGTGCTTGTATAAAAATGTTCTTTCATATATTGTAATGAATATAAATTTATACAAACTATTAATCATAGAGTGGTATATGAGAAAAATACACCTATTGTAAACTAAGGAAGATAGATAAGAGTACTATTTAGATAATCATTCATCTAATCAAAGGTAACTACTATTAAAATATTAGTACATTTATTTAAAAGTGGCAAATGTTCCACAGCCCATGTGAGGTGTTGGCTTTGGGAAGATGAATGGGAATCCTGTAGTTTATGCATGATTGTTCTGTAAACCCACAATTTCGCTAATAAAAAATAAGTTAAAATGAAAACCATGGTAGCAATTAGACTGAAGGAGTACATAGGATGCAAATCCATATCCAAATAAAATTTATTTATTGTCCAAAAAATTCTAGATAAATTAAAAAGATAATCATATTTGAATGCCATCCCAATTTTATAGATCTAGAGAGGTTGAGAAATTTGCCTAAGATAAATCTATTTTATATGGGACAATTAAGAGTTATATCCAGGTTTTCTGGCTTTGATTTGATTATTTCCAAGATATACTTTTAATACTTATCATGATTAGGAGAAATGAAAGGGCATAAACATGGATTCAGAGAATTTTAAAAAATGTACAAGTAAGAAACCAACCTAACAAAAACAAATAAAAATTACATAATTCCAGATATCAATTACATCTACCAAGAAGGGTAGATATTTAATGAAGAAGATGTATATAAAAGAATGCAGCTTGTAAATATTACTTTCTATGTGATTTGTTGGTTCTTGGTGAGATATATTTTTATTTAAGTGGTAAGTTATATTTATATAAATAACATTTTAGCTAAGTGGTAAGTCAAGAAATATATTAAATTTTTAAATTTAAAACTGCTTTATAAATCTAGAACACATTGAATATCCAAAATTTGCATTGAACAAAAGAGCAATTAAAGTAGAAATGTGAAAAAATATACTTAAATTATTTATTGATTAAATTTGGTTTAAGTGATACACAAAAGAAATTAGAAAACATAATTTACATTGAATAATAAGACAATTTTGTTTAGAGTATCCAGGTCTCTGTTTACATTATCCATCTGTTCTTGTATATTATCATTTTTTTCATTACAACTCTTAGCGTATTAACTATAGTTATTTTAAATTCCTGATCTGATTTTCTGACATATCTGACATATTGATTCTTGTTCTGCTCCTTCATCTCTTTAGTCTGTGATTTTTTGCCACTTGAATATCTTCTAGATTTTAATGAAAAGGTCATAATATACAGAGTAAACCACACTAAGCTAAAGAAGATCCTTGTGTTGTCTTAGTTTTCAGGCTTTTATGACAAATTCCGTAGAGGGTTAGCTTAACAACAGGAATCCATTGGCTCTTGGCTTCAGAGGCTAGAGACTTGCTACCTCTGAAGGCCAGTTGTATTTTGGCTGGTCAGCAATCCCTGGGTTCCTAGACTTTCACATCACATAGAAATGTCCTTTCCTTTCTCTTCCAGTTTCTGTTGACTTACAGCATCACTCTCCCAGGTGGCTTTAATTTCATAAATCTTGATTAAGTTGGGTCACTAAGTAACTAATGTTAATATCATCAAGATGTCCTATTTGCATGCTCAGAGTAATGGATTATTAAATTTTAACTTTTATCTTTCCTTAAGTACATAATTGAACCTTCTACAATCTTCCCTCAAGATCAAAAGACATGTTTTTCCCATATGCAAAACACATTCATTCCATCACATTTGAAAATAAACACGTCTTTTAAATAACAACTCTGAATCAAATGTCTCATGGAAAATTGGAGGTATTCTCCATCTTGGGCCAAAATTCCTCTGAATGATGTACCTGTGAAACCTAGAAAATAAGTCACCTACCTCCACAATACAATGATGGGACACTTGTAGGATAAACATTCCCATTTCAAGAGAGAAGCTGAATGGAAACAAGGATCATGGATCCCAGAACAAATCAGAAACACAGCAGGAAAAATTCCATTACAGTACAAAGAATATGAGGAATCTGTGGTCATTGCTTTGTCATCCAGGATACATGAAGGAGCACTTCACACTTTCCAAGCATGTTTTCATGGACCATTTTTTCCCATAACACCAGATTATAGGCCCCATCCACTTGGCACCCCAGAATGATGTCCACACTCTTCCTGAATGCAGGAGTATATACCACATAATATCAAAGTATTGGGGTGGTGGCACTCTCCCTCTTCATCAGGGCTCAAGGCCAAATATCTCCAAGTGCCAAGATAGATGGCCTGTCCCTTTCAAACACAGGGCTGGACTTGCCTTTTCTAGCATCTTGAGTGGGTATGCTTTTTTAGCCTAAGTTCTTTTTGATACATTCTTCTCTATCAATATTTATATCCTGAAACTGTTTTTCCTTCAATTTGAAATTTCTCTGTCACTTTAATTCCAGTTTCATGGTGTTTCTATTCATACAAGTTCTTCAAAAACCTCCAGTATTGTAGGCAATACAACGTGGTACAAAACATCAGATAAAAAAGGTCTCCCCAGGTCTTTCATGGATTACTGCAACTTAAGTCATGACTTCCACTATAATGAATGGCTAGGTCCATATTCAGCCACATCGTCATTAACAAAGGTTGTTCATCTAACCCCTTACATGGAGCCCAGTTCTCTGGGGAGTTACTAACTGAAAGCTCATGGTGAATCCTGGTAGAGAAAGTTCTTTTCCTACTCTCAGAGCACATTATTTTGAATATAGGCTGAGTATATTAAAATAAATGACTTCTGCTTTCTGTGCTTAATAGTTTGTCAGCTTATTCCTATCCTCTAGCATTCAACTATAAGCTGTGAGGAGAAATCAAGTAGAAATGTCCACAATTAATTTGGAAATCTCTTTCACTAAATATCCAAGTACATTGCTTACAATGTGCACTTTCAATCCAATATTTGGACATTATTTCAT